>VICI01001269.1:0-24145 GCA_019593645.1 Akabosia matsudoensis | reverse complement strand
CAAAATGTATTGCCTCTTTTCACTCCAAATGGCGTCCTGATTATTACTGTGTCATCACATTTTATTGGGCATGATATCCGAAGAAACTAATCTAAAAAATTACATGGGTACTGAGGAAGAAAGTCGAAAATATTATGCTTCAAAAAACTTTTCTTTTTAACCTCACTTGCAATAATAATAATAAAAATGATTATGAATAAGACACTCCAAGCTCATTAAATTGCGCCCACGATCCACTTTCCTTTTTCTTGTAATGGTTTAACAGCCCAAAAAAAATTTCCTCTTTCTTCTCTCGCTCTTCATTTCCTTGGCATTTGTCAATCAGTGAAAGTAGCGATGATGATGGTACTCAAACGTTGATGAGATGATGGTTTAATTTTCCCTTCTTTCGTCTTAAACAGTTTTCTGGTTCTTTTCTTTTACAATTTTCATAGGAAAAACAAAAATAAAAAATGTAAACGATGACGGTTGTACAGTTATTAAACGTGTCTGGTTGGGAATAAAAACAACCCTGGAATATACATGTATAAAAAATACGCCAATTTGCTGCGGGCATGTTAAAATTGTTCTTTCTTGTTCCCTCGATGCCTCATAAAAAAGGGTAGACTGTCATCTATAAAATGATGTTATTTTCGACTGCTACAAAACTTTATGTACAATATGGACGTAATGACGTTGATTCTCAAAAATGTCGTTGTGTTGTGGGGAGCGAGAAAAGTTGTCTTCCACGGGTGAGCTCATGATGATTACCAAAATTATGTGGTATTTTCTTTCCTCTACAAAAAATTGACACTTGTTTCAAAAAGGCAAACCCTATCCGTATTTGTGTCTCTTTCTGCTTTTGTTGCAGTTATTGTAAAGCTGCCGAGTGCAGGTCGTCTTATTTTATTTTGTGTGGAAACCACTTTCCTTTCTTCTATCTGGTTTTTATGAAGAGAGCAGGCCAGTTGGAAAACCACGTTGATAATGACAGTTTATTCAAGTGGTAGAAAATTTCTAGGAGAAAGTTTAATGATTTTCAGGCTCGTTATCATCTTGACAATGTCTGCGGAAGACAACTCTCTCTCCATTTCTCTCCTAGTTTTCTCTCATCGTTCGAGGGACTCCTCCAAATTCCACCCCAAGAAAGTCTTTCTTTTTCGGTGGGATTTACGAAGTAAAATTAAAACGATAAACAAGGATATTTAGCATGGTAAACAACACGAAAATGAGTAATCTTTTAGATAGAGATAACCATGGACAGTAGCAGGGAAAGTGGCTAGCGGTTGGGGAAAGAGAAAAGGCAGTGTCAAGTTTATCTTGAGCGCGTCGGTAATGCCGATATGTTGTTTTTTGTACTAATGTGAAACGGCGTGTGTTTTCCTGTTAATTAAAAACATTTTCACAACTTTCTCTGAACAGGGAAAGTCAATACAAGATGAGCCTTGTGACCCTGGCGTTCCTTGTCCAACTGTCCCAGGACGACGACAACAACAACAGCCGCAACAAACAGGAGCTGGTCGTAGAAAGGGTAGTACTACGACTAGTAATGACTATTCATCTCTTTCCGAGACAGGAAGTGTAAGCTCATCCGGGGAAATAGATACTGGTGAAAGTAGAAAGTACCATGGGAGCGGTGGTGGTGGTAGTGGTCGTCCGTCCTTTATGGATTTCTCTGTGCTCAACGTGAGCACCACGCCGGGATGCGAGTGCGGCTGCATTTTGTATGATCTCGTTCCCACCAAAAACTACTCACTTGTCATTATCATTGCTGCCAACCAGTCGTCATGTGCAGACGAGGATGAACAAGATCACCATAATTTTAGATGGATATTGCACGTAAGTCAACTTTCTCCTCACTCTCTCCATTTCTTTTTATGTGTTTTCTCTTTCGAAAAATCAACACACACAAAAACCCATGTAATGTTACTTTGCTTTTGACTTCCTGTTTTAAAGTGAAAGTTACTCGTTGAAAGCATCAAATACGGCTATATTATTAGAAGGACTATCACTCCCTGAAGAATAATGTTTGTTTTTTTCTCTCTCTCTCTCTATCTTAAATAATCACGGCCAGAAACATAATTATGCAAACAGGAAGCATTTTGTTGTGGAAATGTGTCCATAAAATAAATGACTGCAGAAGAAAAATACTTGAGCGTGGCATAAGAGAATAGTGAAAGCTCATTAAAAAAATTCTTACCTTTAATTAAAATGAAGCTGAATATATATTGATTAGCATAAGTTTCCTCGGTCAACTTTTTATTTTTTCATGTAGATAGTTATGTGGGGAACCCCCACTGAGGTTAAATTTATTACAAAATGGTATGGCTTTTCATTTATAATTAGTTGCGTTTCGGGTTACCCTGTTGGTGTGCTAGTCAAATGAAGGAAATAGCGGAACAATTATCCCAAACCATAAATAAAAAGCAATCGGAGCAACATATGAAAGTGAGTATGTGCTTGCGAGAAAGTTGGGTACAAGGCGGAGAGGGAGAGAGAGAGATGAAAGTTACAAGGCAAAGTTGAAACAAGCATCTTTTTTCAGGAGTATCCACAAATATGAAATATGATAAGACTCGTTTACATTTTTAATAAGCGCTTTTGTACTCACCGAGGAGAGACAAGAACGAAAGTTTTTGCTAAAAGAGGGCTACTTTGTTGAATTAAACGATCAAAGATTCATTTCTAAATGTAATGAACAACTATAGCGCCAGGAACAATCACTTTAGAGCTAGTCGTACAAAAATAATATTTTTCCGTCTTTGTTTCCATTTTAGGTGCTCCATTATCAAAACGGAGGGTATTTTAGGGAATTTATTATTTGTTTTACTGCCAAAGAAAATTATCAACTTTCACCTGTAAATAGCAAAGGAATTAAAATAATCTTTCAAAACTATTTTTTTGTTTATTTTAACAGTTGAAATAAAATGGCATAAAGAGTTTTTGTAGGCATTTCTTGTTTTATAGATTGCGACTTCCGTTTTGACCGATAAGACCTAAAGACTTATTTTCTGTTCAAAGGGAGAGCTGAAGCGTACATGTTCCATCCATAAAAAGTGAAATGAAAAAAAATGAAGTAGTAAAAGTCGAGAATGGTTTTTCATGTTGACTTTCGTTTGGGTTACGTAGGTCTTGGGGAGATTGAAGCGTACATGTTCCATCCATAAAAAGTGAAATGAAAAAAAATGAAGTAGTAAAAGTCGAGAATGGTTTTTCATGTTGACTTTCGTTTGGGTTACGTAGGTCTTGTGGAGAAGTACGAAAGAGGAAAAAAGGTTGTAACTTTTTATACATATCGCTGGCACAGCACAGAAATCTAGCACAAAAATTCAGGTTAATAAAAGCTTCTCATGTCACCCTTTGCGTTGTGTCTTAAAACACTAAATAGATCTGAAAGGAGAGAGAGAGTCTTTTGATGTGAAAATCTTTTTTTTGAAAGGAAACACCATGTGGAGAAGAAAAAAGAAAACAGTTGACGGAAACAGAATAAAAGAAAGTTTGAAGGGAAAACGGATTGGTTTGCGTGTTTAACATGGAGAGATTTTGATCCTGACAAATATATATACATATTGGTATGAATATGGATACACAAAAATGATATATAAATCCGCCTACCGGCGGAATAACAATGCAATATTATTCGGGGAAATGTTGTCGAAAAATTAAATCACGGGTTTAAAATTGGAATGTGATCTGGATCAAGACTAGTCGCTATACAGATCCATTGAAAGAATGTTTAACGAAAGTACAGAGCCAAATTGAGTAAAAACTTGGTTTCTTTTTGTTTTCCCCCTTGTTTTCAATACACTTAACCTGAAAAAATTAATTGTTAAAATTAGTATTGGGCTTATGAATGGGAACACACAAACAACAAAATTAAGCTGGAATTGTAATATTTATTTATTTAATAAGACATTTAAGTAGTTGGAATGCAATGCAATTCAACTGGCGAAAACAGAAGAGAGGAATGATAGGATAATATAACCTGAATATTTGAGCGCTCGGTCACGTGCACTCATAAAAATCTCCAGTGATTCTTGGAAAACGTGAGTGTAGTAAGGTACGATATAATTTTATGGAGCGATTCCCCCCATTTCTTTAATTATTCCCTTCAGCCTGGTGTGCAACCTGGTCAGTAGTCTGTACAAGCTTTGGTCTATAAAAATAACGGTGACGGTATGAAAACGAAAAGCGCTCTTTTTATTCGTCGAACGTGTGTACATAGTAAATATCGATTAATTTTTTCAAAAAATTTGTACAGGCTAATAATGTTTTTACTCTTACTCAAATGAATAGAGAAAGAGAGGAAAGTAGAATTTAATGTTGCACATTTCATGGCTTTCATTTGGGTATAATTTTGACCCAAGTAAAAAATAATCAAATCATATGCTCAGTTATAAACGCATAAATATGCTAGTTGTTGAAAGTAGGGGTTTTATCATACTTTCTGCTCTGAGCAACTTCCGGTTCGTACCCATAAACTATTTGTAAAGTAATGATACGTTTTTTGAAAGGAGTAGACTAGCTTCTAACAACACTGTCATGTGGCTACGCGCTGCCACTAGTTTCTCTAACTTTCCCGGTGTTCATAAAAATGAGTGTAATAACAGTATGTGCCGACAGTTCTGGGTAATGATAATGATGATGATATTTTTCCATGGTTTTTCCCCAGAACGACTTTCGTTGTGTGTGTGGAAATATGTGTACGCGCTCAAAATTTTTATTATTATTCAATGCTACTCTTTACTCCCCCAGAAACGACGGTAAAACATGTTTTCCTGTGAATTTCACATTGGTCTTACCTTCACTTTCCATTTTCTCTCTTAAGTACAATCGAAAATGAGACTTCTATGGGAAAATTGCTTTCACTTGGTTATAACGGACATGATTTTGGAGTAGTATGTTATTTCCAAAGAAAAGGCTTAGCAAATAATGCTAATGAAATCATTTGCTTATCCAACCTCTCCTAGGAGAGATTTTTTCTTTGTAGCCCTAAATACACATTGACCATCATCAAGCTAGAACTTTCACTCGGTTTTTTTTTTTTGCTTTTTATTTTTGTAAAATCTCTTCAAACCAATTTTCCACGTTTTTTTTTGTACCCAATTGCCAGACGTTTTTGTTCATCCTACGTTTTCCAGGTGAAACGTGTATTGATCTTGGAAAGTACATATATCCTTTAATTACCTTTGCAGGCAAAGAATGAAAAGGACAGGATCAGGCTGGATGTTGTTGGAATGGATGTGCAGTGTGTAACAATGACGTTCCGGGACGGAAACACAACGGACTCTAATTTGTTGGAAGTGATAACAGCCTCTCAGCCTTCTGATCCAATTCAGTTTGAAGGGCTGTACGAGAAGGAGCTTGGGACTCGAGCCGGGGACAACTCTCCCCAGTACCACCAGCCCCACCAGGCTCTCTACCAGTACGACGATGACGAGTTTGACGAAGAGGAGACCAGTGAGGAAACGGAGGATGAGTCATTCACTGAGCAAAATGATGATGATCAGGATGTCATCGACTCGGAAATGGATACAAAAGGTTCAGTGACAATTTTAAGGATTGAATCAACCGGTCCGTCACTTTCAATTGGAACGACGACAGACTCCTCAAAAAATTGTTCAGGACAGTTTATCTACTTCATTGCGTACTATACAACAATCACAACTCCTATTACAGGTAAACATTTTGCTTTCACTTATATTTGGGGGCTTCTTGAGAAAAAAGATAGTTTTTTATAATAATAAAAAACGAAGACATGAAACGAAAATTAGAAATGACAAAAACATCATGTCCCTGTTAGGATGGAGCCTGTTCTTTTAAAAACTGAAAACGTCAGCACAGCTAAAGATGCACTTTCTCATTTCCAGCTGTCAGTTTTAATTATATTCATTTTTGTTGTTGGTATGCATTATTTTGTGCGAGTGTCAAAGAAAATATATTTTTAGTGTATTTGTATCAGATTTTAGTATTCAGAGAATGCACAACATTCTCTCTCCCCGAAGAAAACGTCAGGATTTTTCTTAATTCCAAATGAAAAATGAGCCATCCATGAAGACACCCAATTTGTGTGGCTTGGAATGTTTATGGCATCATGATCATTATGAATGCATAGCTGGCATTATTAGATTTTGTTTCTTGTTGGAGCAAGGTTTCACCTAGATGAAAAGATGAAATAAAAGGGTAGGGAAATGTAGGAGACTTTTGTAATTTCAACTTTCTTCTGAAAACGAAATTCAAGTTTTAGTTTTGTTTGAATTTAAACAACGGACAATTCAGGTTTGAATTTAAAAAGGCGACCATTGACTACAATTTTTTTTTGTAAAAGCTATATAGAAGTAAAATGGGGTTTCTATGTGCAGGTGTTGCGGAGCGAAAGGAGGAACTAATTGAGACCAACTACTGGACATTCTTTGCAATAAAAATAATGGTCCTCGTGTTTGTGGGAATTGTCGTTGTGTCAGGAGTGGCCGGCTTCCTGACCAAATTGTGTAGAAAGTACCGCTACAAAGAGCTCAAGTGCTTTGAGCCGGACGACGAGGAGGGTTCATTAGCCGATTTGGGCCCAGGGAGAAAGCGCGGTGGTCGAGATACCTCAGATGACATTTCAAGGTGCACTTCAATCACTCTAATGTCGTTTGATCACAGCTATTGGCGACGACTCCGAGTTCTTCGGCTCAAGTACTTCCTCTTGAGGCCCCGAATATTGGATCCTGTCACAACCAAGACCAAGTCGTTTCCCAACACGCCAACTGTTCCGAGAAAAGTGAAACCTGCATCATCATCGGGCCCAGGTGGAGAGGCTGGCAAGAGATGTGGAGGGAGACAGGATAATGACAAAGTCACTTCAGCCAGGGAACGAGCCTCCGATAATAATCCGCTGGTTGTCAACAAACCCATTAGTCTCTCGGAGAGCAACTTGCGGGACAAGTCAGCCGTTCTGGCTGTCACCGAGAATGGTTACGAGTTGCGACAGACGCGACGGAAAAGTGGAGTCGTAGACGAACAACCTGGGGATGGGGAGGGAAGGGAGGCGAGAATCTCAGGAAAGGGTGCCCTTCCAAGACAAGGTGCTTCAGAGCAAGATAACACAAGTGAGATCTACAACGACGCAAGTTTGACGAGCACATCAGCGTCGATTTCAGTTTCTTTAAATGGTTCAAGGTCGAGTGGATTTTCAACTCCTACTCCTACTCCGACACAGCTAGTGGGGAAGAAGGAAGTAAAAGGAAGTGAGCTGTCAAGTGGCGGTGGTATTAAGCTATTGAAAGAACAAGAAAATTTAAAACGGCGAGGGGATCGGGTGAAAACCCAAGAAAAGCTGTGTGGGAATAGTGAGAGCCGATCTTCAAGTGAAACCAGCTACCAGCACAAAGTCGCTCTCAAAAAGCGACAGATGCTAAAAGATAAACGCATTTTGAACAGAGGCGACTCAACGGCATCCGTATCAACAGTTCAAAGTTTGCACGTGTCGCAAGATTCGAGTCGCGTTGCCTCCCGGGCAGACTTAGAGGACACCGACCAAGACTTTGAGATGGACTATTACGACTACGACGTCATGAACGCTGGGAACATTCCAGGCTCGTATTTAGGCCTGGAGCCAGCCTTTGTTTTGTGGAACTCTGAAGTGGCCGACTACTCCCAGTCAGACGAGGAGGAGAAGGAAGTCCAACTGGGGGAATGTGAGAACATTTCAAGAGCATCAAGTCGGAAAGGGACTTGCAGTGAGATGAAGAATTTAATGGAGGACAGTGCGTATGGGATTGAAATGATGAGTAGTGGGAGCTCGATGGGAATGTTTTCGCAAAGTGGATCCAGTCTACAGCAAGAATCTGGGATTAAAGAGACATCTCTGGATACTCTCAAATTTGCAGATGACGACGATGAAGATCTCCATCTCCCCGAGAGATACTCAGAGAGGGCGGATACGCTTCCGGGAAAAGGGAAAAAAGAAACAGGACTTGATGGTAGTCAGCTTAAGTATAAGTACAAGGTGTAAAAATATTATAGCTGAAATTACAAATGCAATTGGGAATTATAATGTTGATTTAAAATTTAAACCTTCGGTATGCATGTGTTGTTCAACATATATTTTAATGACGGACGTAAATTTAAAGCTATGAGTGTGATACCAAGAACAATGAAAACCAAAGTGTAGAGTTGTGTTAAATTATCGCTGTTGAAAAAGTAACCCAGCTTTTATGTTATTTTATATGATAAATCCATAACCGTATATTTTAATCCATATCCATCCATTTTAGTCATATAACCATATTTTAACTGAATGTAGAATGCATCACTTAGACTTGTATGGGTATAGGCATTGAATTTTTTTTCATACTAAAAAATACTAAACAAACTACCAAAGTATTTAAATGCGTATATTTTTTAGATATGGAAACAGAAAACTATTTGTTTTACGTTTTAAAAAGAATGTTCATGAGTCTTAACTGAAATAAAAATGTAAAAATAACATTAAAAACTCCATGTATGGAAGATTGTATGTTTTACGGGTACTAAATACAGACTTCAAAAGAAGTCTGTCTGTCTGTATACAAATTATTAATTGCTATTAAACAAACAATAGGAACTTGTTTTTTCTGGGAAACACAAAACAAAAAAAAGTCGAAAATGAATTGTACTTTTTTTGCAAAATCGAAAACGGGGCGACCACAATAGGCTATTGTTTGAAGGAAAAAAGGCACGAAAAGGATTAGGTATGAAATTATTTTACGTCTAAATCGGTCTGTTATCACTCATCTAAAGTCACAAAGTGTATTTAAAATTTGACGCAAAAAATTTTATTATTGGAAATGAGCGACTATTTGAGTCCGGCGTTTGTGCCACCACCATGTTTAGTTCATCCCCCACCGGGATTTGAAACTATGCCTGGTGTGGAGGACCAGTTACGGTTTCCGAATCCATACCCAATCGTGACTGACTATGCGCGGTAGTGTAAAACGTTGCTTATCTCATTTTTGACGCAGAATTTATGTGTACACTTTCCTTTATAAATTATAAACTGGCCAATTTAGATACCAAGGTAATTCAGGATTGCCGCCCAACACGGCTGAGTATGGAACGTCAGGGGTGCCCATTTACAAGCCTCAGATAGCCGAGCCATGGCAGTTGGTCCCTCCTGAGGCTGTCGCCTCCACTGGGGAGTGCGACTTTCATAAGAGCCGACTCGCTGGTATGATTTCCCCCCAGCCAAGTCCCCCAGCTGCCGAGCCTGTGTTGGGGCCTGCATACGACGAGCTAATAAGCTCCAGCTATGAATATCTCATGAATACATATTCTAGGAAGGTGTTCGTGGGCGGCCTTCCCAAGGACATTTGTGGGGATGAAATTGCATCGGTATTCAGCCCGTTTGGACCACTGGCCGTGACCTGGCCGAAGAAATACCTTGAGCGTAGCGAATATCCCCCGAAAGGCTATGCGTTTTTGATTTTTTGCGAGGAAGTTTCTGTGCACCATTTGATCGACTCTTGCGTCCAGAGTGAGGACAAGTTGTTCTTCTTTTTGAGCTCTAGCACGGTTCATCTGAAGGCGACTGATATTCGTCCCTGGAAAATTATCGACTCGGATTTTATCATGTATCCGGATGCGCCCGTCGACGTGAGGACAACTGTTTTTGTCGGGGGTCTCCCGCGAACAGTTAAGGCACGAGAGCTCGCCCATGCTATGGATATGATGTTTGGTGGAGTTTGCTACGCGAGCATTGCGATTGATCATTTGCTTTACCCAAAGGGCGTGGGGCGGGTTGGATTTTCAAATTTGTCGAGCTACATTGCAGCCGTGAATGAGAAATTCGCATATTTACCTGTTGGCGATGCAGCAAGGCGACGAGTAAATTTTTGTAAAAAAATTTTGCCTGCATTTTATTTATGAGAATTTTGTGGTTTAGATTGAGATCCGGCCCTATATCATGGATAATCAACAATGTGACCAGTGCAGGGAGCCAGGTTGGAACCCAAATGGAAGTAGACTGGCATCCTATTATTGTACTGATATTAATTGCTTGAAGGTTTGTTGTGGGAAAGCGATTGGTGTAAATAATACGTATGCGGTGCTTTATGTTTGGAATTTTTTGTTTAATATTTTAGTACTTTTGTGAGGCTTGCTGGGAAACATGTCATTTTCATCATGACCCAATGTTTGGCGAAACTCGCCCATGGGAGCCGTTTGTTGGCAGGCCAATTGGGTAAACAACAAGATAAAACCAAGTTTACGTCGAAAGCAGTGCAAAACAGAAAAACTTACTTAATCTTACAAATTATTTTGTTAATACTTTAGGTATAAATCAAGATATCCCTACTATCAATCGACCGACCACTTTTTGAAACATTTTTAGATGAAAAATTACAAAGAAACGAAACACCTTCCGCATCACAAGTTTCAAGATTGCCGAGTGTCGAAACAAAATGTCTCTAATTCGTCCGTAGTTTAACAACAATCGAAGTCCAAGGTGTCGGACAATTTTCGTTGGTAAACAACTTTCAAGATTAAAGTTTACCTTAGTTATACATTATCTGTTTCTTTTCATTTGATAGTTTTATATGTTATAGCTATCCGGCTCCGATCCGGCATAATAATATATGCTTGCAAAAAATTAGCTGTCATAATTATCAAAAGATTAATTTCGAAGATAATTGCAAGGATAAATATGTTGTTAGCAATTTCTTTCTAAACTGTAACCATGATTAAGTATAAAGCAATAAAATCCATTTCTTTGATCGCTTGCTGATCTTTAAAATGAATAAATAATTTTTTCCTGCTATATTCAAGTTTCATACTCGAATCCATTATAATGTCTTTGACGTTTTCCTATAACTTAACCCTGACATTATAAAAACGTCCCACATACTCGGTAAAGAAAATACTTCCGTCATAACCTTCAAATTATATTTTCTTTTCGCTTAATTTCAACCAATGAAAGACTATTTTTGTGTTGGTTGGACCAGTTTATTCCCTGTGTTGCCCTCTTGTACGCAGTTTCCTTCTAAAATATTCCAAGTTTCATTAGCAATTTAACTGCCATTTTCACGATACCCAGGTCTCTCCAAACGTCACCATAATATCGTTTTCCCTTGTTCGTCACTTACAAAAAATGAAACAACAAAATGCTGTCATGGTCACTATTTACATCCGTTACGTACTAAGTGACACCTACACCTGGTCCTACTATTACAAGCAAAAAACACTCGTATGACGCATACCCTCGCAAGATATTGTGCACGTAAGAGTCTGAACAGCGAAAAAACTTACACAAGGCGAAGACTGTCAAACTTATTTTCATACCAAAAAATATTGATTTTCAGTAGCCAAGCTCAATGCTAACAAAATACATGACGATGATGGATCGATCGCCCCTCGTCGTATGCATTTTCACATCGTCAACCATTAAAAAAAACAACGACTTGGCTTGGCTCAGTAGTGGACCACGTAAACTAGAGTAAGGACGACAGCGACTGTCGACTGTGGTGTATATATTTCGGCCCAGAAAAAGAAAAGGCACCAGACATGGAGAATATGATTAGGAGAAATCAGTGCAATATTGGAATTAAGTAAAGGTAAAAAGCGGAACCGGATGCGACTAGGAAGTGAGGAGGAAAGTGAGTCGAGTGGTGTTGGTGGTGGACTGGAAAGAAGACAGCCGATTTACGAAATGGATGGGACGACAGTTGACAACTAGCACGATGGCAAGTGTATACAACAATCTGTACGAAGAAAATCAGAGTGAGACAAAGAAGAAGCCAGAAGAGACAGAAAACGAGGAGGAAGAAGAGAGCCGGAGAGGACCTGTCACTGGAGAAAGTATCAAAGGAATGCTCAACTATGACGTGAACACAAGTAAGGGAGAGCTCACCGTGAAAATTATTTGTTTGGGAGACAGTGCCGTGGGGAAATCAAAGTAAAATTATACATCAAACAAGTTTATCTCATTTTTGAATTGTAGTGACAAGTTGTGTTCGTAAAAAACGAAAATAATGTTCTTTTTCTATCCTCCTGAAGGCTCCTTGAGAGATTTTCTGATAAATTCGTATAAAGGACACCAAGTGTCAACCTACGCGCTGACACTCTACAGGTACAATACAGTGATAAATGAAGAATCAATTATTGTCGGTGAGTGAAACTCAATAAAATAAACCAGAGAAATTTTGTTTACATTTGCATTTTTGATTAAGTCGTTGCTGTATTTTGGATAGATTTTTGGGACACTGCTGGCCAAGAGAGATTTCATTCTCTCCACCCATCATACTACCATCAGGCACATGCCTGCATTTATGGTTTTCGATGCGACGAGGAAGATTACGTATAAAAATTTAAGTCGCTGGTATGACGAGCTGCGGCAGTTTAGACCAATGATACCCTGCTTTTGTGCGGCAAATAAAATAGATGGTAAAGATTAACTTTGTTTCTGAGCAAGAAATTTATTCGAAGAATGAAATGAATTTGAATTCAATTGTGCTTTCTTCGTTCTGTACTTTACAGCAAATATGGACATTACAAAAAGGCAATTTGCGTTTGCTGCTAAAAATGAAATACCCTTTTACTTCGTATCCGCCTCAGATGGAACAAATGTGGTGAAGGTAGACTTTCAAGAGTACATGTTTTACGAAATATTATGACGAGGTTTAAAATCTTGAAAATTTTTTAAAAAGTTATTTCGAGATGCAATCGGGTGCAGCAGTTAACTACAAAAAGGATCCGGTGGATTGGCAAGACCAAATTTTATCGGAGCTCGAGCAAACGACCATTTCTTCTGAGAAGGAACAATCCTCCAAAGTGATACCCGACGGAACTCCTTCAGAAAGCTCACAGACTGTGTGAAAGCCGACCAAAGAAACATTTTCTTCATGACTTAAACTTGATTGAAAAGAGACGAATTCAATAGCATATAATTTCCAAGTGGTATCGAGCGTTTTTTATCTTTTTATTTTCATTTTTTGTAAATGACGAATTCGACGACAAATGTGTGACAAAGAAAAAATCACTAAATTAATTGTGTCTCTCGCAAAAATAATTTAACTGCCTGGGACGAAATGAATATTAAACCAACTATTGAAAAAAACTAATTCAAAAATTTTGTTGAAAATTTTTTTTCAATAAAAAGTAGAAATCCCGAACTGCGTGTTCAGGAATTGGATAGTTTCTTTTCGCGCGAGACTACACAGTGATTACACCTAATTTTATGAAAATGTGCATAAAAACGGAGAATTTTATTTCCCCGTAAAGTTGTCGATCAAAAAATATGTGACTAGGGCATCATGAGTATAGGACAGGATATAGTTGTAATTTGATGATGCAGGCACGGCTGAGTAAAAAAAACATATCCGGTAGTGCCTAGTCGCTATCCGTTTTAATATGGTATTTGGATCGAGATGCCTTCCTCGTCTTTTTACTTGAATTTGAGTGCTTTCGTAACTTGACCGCTTGGCAGGCTCGCGAATACAATTTCGATAGTGTATCCAGGGTTTTGGCCAAATTCAGCTGAACCTCTCGTTGCTCCTCAATTTCACTATCTTTTTGCTTGATTTGCTCTTTGAGCTTGAATATTTTTGTACATAGTTCTCTATTGAGGAAAAGGGAGTAATCTTTGACACATGTCTGCACTATATTTCGATGTCTTTCTTGAAAACTAACCTGATTTCAGGGTCCGGCATGGATTTGAGGTATAGTGGCCTTCGCGGAAATTTGATTTTGACTGTTCGGAATGCCGGAAATGGATAGACCGCAAAACCATCCAAGGTGTAAGCCATTTTGCAGTGCTCAGCTCTGAAAAAATGAAAAACAATGTAATTTGAAATATTTTTAAACTTTGAATTTCAGAGAAACCATTTCAACTCACTGCCTAATTGACGACATTGCTAAAAACGCAGAATTTTCATTTTCCATCAAAACAATCTTTTCAACAGTGACTTCACTGGACAGGAACTTGACCCAGTCTAAGTCCTCGGCGTGAACACTTTCGAGCATGTTTTCGAGTTCTAATCCTGAAATGGCTGTGATTCTTGAGCCTATCTCGTGCTGGACAAATACATATAGATAAATTTATTCTATACTTTTCATTTGTAATCTCCCGAAAAGGCATATTCGTGCATACCACATTTCCAAACTTAAAAATATGGTATTTCGGTCGAACCACACCACGTCGATTGACCAAACCGCCTTTCAATCCTGGAAACTGCTCTTCCAAGATTTCCTCCAGAACCAATCCGTCTACGTCGTTGTCCACGAGAAACGAAAATAGGTATGGATGGAGGACGTGTTCAACCAACGGCGCCCAGTTTTTGTTCTAAAGAGCGCCATTTATACAAATGTACATGTTTCAAGTTATTTAGTTAGAGTTTGCTAGTGCAAACTTACTTTAACTTTAATCTCTTTAAAGAGAGGTCCTTTTGGGAGGAACCTAAATCTATGCAAATTTTGTTTTAAAATCTCTACAAAGTGTGACATAGCCTCTAGGCACTGTCTGGGATCCTCTACATTTCCGATATGTTCTGGAGGACAACTCTCTGCATCTGAGAAGAATTGATAGTCACTTTCGATGCAAGCGAGTGGGTCATCCCAGTCAATATCATCTATACCAGTTGTCTCATCCTCGATTTGCAGTTCCACAAATTTCTCTTCATGCGAGTCTACATGCAAAATAAATAAAATCAGTATTATTCATGGCAATTCTAAATAAATAAAGACGTACCTAATTCCTTATACAAAGCTGTTCTCTCGTTCACCCGAGCTGAGATAAGGGTTCCCAGTGCCCTAAACCTTTCTTCTAGTTGAATCAGCTCTTCTCTCAACTCTTGTGGGGTGGCATCCTCCGGCCGGACTTCATTCCCATTTTTGTCATGTACAACTATTTCAGTCTTGCTCATCTTCACAGAAATATTTTTTCCAATACTATTTAAATTTCTTTTCTTTTTTAAAACACCACTGAAAATTTTTAAAAACTTATTGAAAAAAAACGCCCAGCCCAGAAGATCTCAAGACAAAGTCAAGTGTTCCTTCCAAGTCGACCCTGGAACTGTAGAAAAATTATATCTTCTCAAGTGCCAAAGAAGTTAAGTCAAGAATGTTGTACTCATGTTAACATTGACAAAGATTACCTTTACATGTCGTTTTTATTAGATATGCCATATGAAAAAAAACTAAACATTGGACAGACACCCCAATTTTTATAAAAAAGAAATCAATAGATTTTATTCAAAACCAACAACAGAACCAAAACATGATTATTCTTCTGCTATGTATGTTTTGTTGTACCTGAACTCAGGAGGAAATACATTGAAATCCTTTGGATAAAGTCATACTCTAAATACAATTTAGTCCGGGTAAAAATCTACATGAAAACGAAGCCACCATCAAATAAAGACAACTATCTTGAGTTACAGCTTAAGTAGTAAGAATAGTATGGATTTGCGTATTTATGGGTATGGATACGTCTAACTAAGATATTCTCCTAAACGATCCCCATAACAATTTTACATCAAAACAAAAACTTTTACTGTGAATAATACATTTCCTACCTATAGTGTTACAACATTTAATTCTACTAATTATCCAGACTACAACCCTACGGAAAATGGTTGACACTACGAAACAAAAAGTTCACCATTTAATAATACATAATACTACTTTGTTAATACTTATTAGTTAATACTATCGCCAATAATTACACTTTACATTTAATAGAGTAAATACTAAATACATACTACCATGGCAATAAAGATAGGCTTTTTGTTTGAAAAAATCCTTTAACTTTCTTGGTAAGAAAGAAAAATGATTTTTTTGAAGATTTAAGTTGGAGAGACTGAGAGAGATCGAGAAGTATATTTTAAAGGTTTGTTTGTTTATTGTATGGTCCCTTTATGGAAATCAATATTACTTTTTTTTGTTTATAGTCATTCACATATAAAAGTAAAGCCATTTTTTATAGGATGAAATCTTTACAAAAAAATGGCTAAACTTGGTAAATATCTTGAGTGGTTGTATGTTTTACATTTTTGTATTGTCTTGTTGAATAGGTACGAGGTTAGCTCGCAGGAGCTTTCAGTTGTGGAACAAGATTTATCTTTAAATCCAATTAACCAAGTTTTTTGATGGATGCTGTTGATACTTGGATTTCTTTCATTTTGTTTTGCTTTAATATCTTGGATTTCTTTTTCATCGCTCTCTCTCTTCCTCTCTGAAAATATTGTCGGCAAAAATCGGTTCGGCACTGTTTAAGGCACTTGGCTTGAAACATTTTTTTCCCTTAACCACTTAAAAATGTATTCATCATAATTCCTAATTTACACTCACATTTTCCCAACCACGTTCATACCATTCAATCTAAATGTGGTAGCAAACTAAAAATTAGTAACTGATTACTATGTAATTCTGGACAATAAATCACAAAATACAATTATCACGGAAAAGTGTGCGAAAAACAAAAAATACCTGGTTTCTTTTAGCTTAATTAATATTTTCTGGGTTAAATCATTACAATTCATGGCCAGTTTTGTAATAATTGAACCCATTTATTTTTTTTAAAGCTAAAAAACAGTAGGCATTTCTTTGTGCATAAAAATTTCCACTCTTTGAACCGAATAATTTGAAATTTACATACCACCTTGGATCATAACCTGTAATTATGTTTTATCAAATTACACTTTAAATCAAGATGTCACAATTGAGAAAAAAGTATGATATATGTGTTGACTGGCATGTAAAACTACATCCTGTCTAGATGTAAAGAAATTTGCATGTGAATACAAAGAGCCTTCTTGAAGTACATACAATTTTTCTTCAAGAAGTTTTTGAACCCTCAAGACAAAAAAAAAAGAAGCAAACAATTAGTCGATGTAGAGTTTTTGATAAAGTAGCTCACTTGTTGATGCTTGTCATGGACCACAGCGCAGTGCAACAAAACCAGAATTTGTTTGTACCTTGTAATCGTACAACTCACACGCACCTGTTTCCTCATAAGCAAAGAAAAACACGTATCATCATTGTAATTAATCCTATAACCGCCCACACCTCAACCAGTCAATCATAAATACCAAAAAATGACAGATAGCTTACAAATTTCCAAACTCTTTCACACCAGCTACGCAAAAAAAAAACATTTTCAGACAAATTATTTAGTGTATTTCTCAGGTGGGACCTGAAATAACTATTTTTTTCTAAGAATTACACCGTTGAAATAATAGATAAGGTAGCTTACTTTATATTAAGTAGTAACATTTTCTCATACTTTTAATGGTTAACTATGGAGGACATTTATTGTCGAGTTTGTTGGCTTATTAACTTATCCTTTAAACCAAGCAGGATTTTACAGCTTTTCGTTATAATACTGGTTGGTAGAGTACAGTGCTCTTTTACAATATAAAATCCTAAACACGTATAAACGAGAGACATTATTATTATTTGTATACACACATTAAAAGCTTGGGCGCTCAGAGTATGTTTTTGTTACTTCTGGAGTGGGAGCCGCACTGGAAATGCTTTCTCTGCCAGGGTCAGACTTGTTCTCTTGTATCAAGTCGGACACGATTGATTTTTCTTTCAAATCACCATTTTTTAAACTTGCGCAACAGAAAATCTAGTGTGCGGTTGAAATATGTATTGTCAGCATGATATTCTGAATTGTGACCGTATTACTTTCATTTTTTTGTTGAAATGATAAGATGAGTTACATTCGTTTGGAAAAAGTGGAAGATTCCTGGGGATGAATATTGGTGTGCAAGGTATTTATACCTATACATATATGTTTGAGTATTTGTTTTATAAACAGAATCGGTTTTTTGACCGGCTACTTGAAAAGTAAACTCTTCTCTTGACAATGATGGGAACGAGAAAGTGAAAGTTTTTAAATGTTCTCATGAAGTTTCACTGGAGAGTTTGTTTTTTTACTCGAGTTTATGTCCAGAAGTCATTGAGCCATATGAATAGGCAGGCTGAGGGGCATCCCCCCAAGGATTTAAGTCGGCAGATCCAGTAGCCCGGTAGTCTTGAACGGGAGCCTCATTTAAAGCAGTTGTTTCCATTCTCATGTCGGGTTTGTTATGAGAGGGGACTTCGCTGTAGTCGGGAGGAGGCTCAGCCCATGGTTGTAGCTCACCGGAGGCGAAGCACGCGTAAAAGTGCAACGCCAGAAAAGTGAATTAGGGCAGCCATAATAAACACCATTTCCCATTGCTCCTCTTTCTATTCAAAATAAAATAAAGAGACACCATTCCGTAATGAAATGAATGCAATGGAAGACTGAAAAGTCGTTGTTGTTTTAAAGTGGAAACATGTGGAGGAACCTCATCTTTAGTAATCCGTTCGACGACGATAGGACATAAGAGACCTGACAGAGTTCCCACTCCATTCGAAATTCCCATCAAAATGCCAGCGTAGCGGGGTGCAATGTCCAAATGGTTGACGTTAAAACCTGAAATTGCAAATCCGGAAAAGCCTACGGCCAGAGTTAAGGACGTAATTGCCATGCCAGTGTTGCCCTTGGCTGCAGCGACAAGGAGCAAAAAGACAGCCTCCATTCCGAACCCTCCACAATTGAAAATCTTCCTGACTTGGGTTGTAGTGAGGATGTTATTGCGGCGCAAGCGGTCCGCCAAAATCCCTCCAAAGGGGACAATAATTGTCATCAGTAAATGGGGCAATGCAGACAATGTTCCAAGCTAGCAGTCAATTCCAAAACATGTTAAAGTTAAATCATATGCATTCTTTAAAGTTTCCCCTTGGGGAAAATATAAAATACATCTGGGTATCCTTACCACGCTGACATTAAGTTTAAATATCTCTCTGAAGTATGTAGGCTGAGAGATAATGAGTAGATAGAACGTCCAAGATCGGCAGAAATTGGCGACCACAATAGCCCACACCGGCATGGAAGTTAAAATATCTCTCCACGGGGTCGTTTTGAAGTTCGGTGGGACTGAGGACATGGGTCCAATTGACTTTTCAATGTACAACAGCTCCTGGGGAGTGATTGTAGGGTGCTTGCTAGGCTTTTCGAACACCAGCCAAATCCAGAAAAAGTACCAAATCACGCCAACCACGCCGTAAAAGTAGAACGGAGCAGACCAGCCAATCCAGGCGACGAGATAAGCAGACAATGGCATACCTAGTACAGCACCTCCATAGGATCCACAGAATGCCATGGTGGCGAGCCGTGATCGTTCTAGTGGAGGAGCCCACCAGCGCCAAATCCCGTGACAGGCTGGGTATGTGACACCTTCCACCAAGCCCTGGCAAACTCTGAGAATCATGAGGACTCCATAGCCAAGTCGGGCTGCCTCAGGGACAAGCAAATTTAAAATGGCGGACAATGCGATCGCAGTCCCGAAAATTCTAAATTTTACCAAATGTATGGTTGCAAAGTTTCTCCAAATAATTATCGAAAAACTTGTACAGAACATTTTTACATTGACACTTACAAGTTTGCTCGGTATTTGGCTGCAAAGAAACCGCCTGGGATTTGGGTGACCAAGTAGCCAAGAAAGTAGGACGAGTCGACAAATCCCACTGTGTCTTTCGACCAAGTGAACTCCGGCTTCTGTAAATACGAAACAAATTCAAACCAGTGCAAAAATCTTCGAAAAGTAATTTCTTTTGAAAATTAATTTTATATCTTTTAAAAAGTCTTACACCCGTTGAGTTGTCCGTCATTTTGACAATAGCCACTCCAATATTGCACCGAATACCGAAAGATATCAGAAAGCCTGACAGCAAGGAAATGTATTCCCACTATTAAGTTGTTAAGTTATTTTTTTATTTAATACGAACAGAATAAATTTTTGGCTCACCTATACTTGCCAGTAAGGCGACCGTGAACCTTTTGGTCATATCACAACATGGTATTTCGGGTCGGACGTACTTGTCTATATGACGAAGAGGTGGGCGCTCAATAGCAGGAGAGTCAACTGATTCCCATTCTCCCTGGTTACTCGATTGCCTATAAATTTAGCCCCGATTTTAGTTTTTATGAAACTGCGTAGCTACTATGCATATAAACTTTATAATTGATATTCTTAACGCAAGAGCACAAACCTGTCCCATGTTTTATCCTCTTTGTTGTTACTTATCCCGAATTCCTCGTATTGAACGTTACTATGCAAACAAGAAACTCATCTTAAGCAGTATTTTCCTGATGCAAACCTTGGCTTAAAGAAATGGAATTACCTTGCGAGAAATCCGGTCGTTTTCTTTTTGATTAGGTTTGTAATTCCTCCCAGCTTGTTACCTCCTCCCTCTGCTACTCCAGTCATGATTAAAAAATTCAATATTTTAAAAAACTTTGTTTTTTTCACATTTAACCCAATTGACACTAACCTTGTGGCGGCTCCATGATATAGCCTCAAAATCAACTTTGATCTTTTTTCACAACTTAATCTGATATTTTTGTCGACACAAATTCGTAAAACACTTGTTGTATTAAACTCAATCTGGATTTTTGTGTGACTGCATCAACTTAGCGTTCTCATCTAGTATTCATATCCAGTTTGTCACTTTGTCACTGTCTAGACACACCTGTGAATCCAGTCACAGGCGGGGTCTAAGGTGAGGCTAGCTACTTAAAATGTGTGGCAGTAGATTTGGCTACAAATACTTTTACTGCTCAAAATAAAGTATTCTTTTGCAGTGCTCGTACACAAAATAAAAAAAGTGCAATTCAAGAGTCCTTGTAATATGTATATGTCCTCCAGAAATTAATCAAGAATATATTTTGAAAAATTAAAATTCCTAAAACAAATTTGGTTCTAGTCAAAAAGGAGAAAGTATTTTTGGTGAGAGGTCTCAAGCGGATGTGATCATCAAAAGAGAAAACAGAAGGAGATATGCTTTTGTGTTTTATACGTGGGCTACAATAAAAGGAAAAAAAGAATAGTCGGCAGACTGAGTGTATGTGCAAGTGTGTATATAAACAACTATTCGTCCAGCTCGCTTTCTCCCCACTCATCAAGCTTTCTCCAAGAGTGAAAACTTGTTCCGCACCTTTTTTCATGCTAGGATTTCACGATAGAATACATTATTTGAGATTTAACCTTATTCTGAGGATACAATATTAAGATTTTTTTTGTATACCCGTGGCATACTCCTTCATATTTTGCAGGAGAGAAAGCTATAGAGCATCCGATCGATTCTGGAAAATATTCCATATAAAACCGAAGAGATTTAGTCTGCTTTCTCCAAGCCAAACTTATTACTTTTTTCCTGATTTCTCATTTCACTTTCGTATCTTGTAGAATTGAAGGAGCGGCATGGTTTTTTTAATACGAAACGTGTAGAAGATTCGGCAAACAGGTATTTTTTGGGGAAAGCTATCCGTTTCCAACTTTCTCCATTGGGTTCTACATAAAAAACGTGGAGGCTTTGAGCGATATCACAAAGAAGTAGTCGACAATAGCGTCAATGTCGTTTTTCACAGCTTTCTCCGTCGTCGCATGCGTCTCATCTTGGGTATCGATCGAGTGTGGCTTTCTACATGCCCAGTAGTGCAATTTTCCCTGCTTTTTATCCCTCAATTCAGCTATGCCATGGAAAGTCATCTTTCGCATCTTTTTAGAAGATAATAAATAGATGATAAAAGCTCCATCTTTTGCTTTCTCCTGATAGAAGTTTATGTCTATACTTAAAATGGAGTGCTTCACCAGAGATGGCAGCAAGTGAAAGTTGTGTGGCATGAAAGTCATTAAATAAAGTAAATGCCGCAAACTTGTTAAAAGTACATTAACGAGCACAAAGCAATTTGTTTGTTCTTTTATTACTTGTTAGACCAACAAAGAAAATTCATACGATGAGATTAGCTAGCAAATGGTAAATCCAAACTTACTAATATATATTCTTAAATAATCGTTTTTAAATCTATTATTTTTGCCTTCACTTAAAGCCTTAGCAAATATTTTTTTCCTTTCCAACGAAACAATCAAACAAGTTTTGTTCCAGAAAAGAACAGGACAGGTTCTACAGACACGTTGTACTCTGATTTGTCATATTCCGCATATAAAACGTACCTCAAAAACAAAAGACACCACCACAGTTCACTAGTTGTCAGTTTTGTGGCTTTGCCAAGCAAATAATATTTAAATAAACCGAATAAAAATAACTACGAATAATACCCTCATCCAATGGTAATTTCTTTAAACGAGTAGTGATTGTAAATTGTAAAACAATTTTCAGTCTAAATTATAAAACCTAAATAATATACAAATTCATTTTCCAACCTAATGTGCAAACAAAAATATTGTACACTAGTTGGGCATGATCTTTGTAAATGTATACTTTTTAAAAAGACAGGTTCTGTACATTTTAAAATCTATATAACAAAACAGGAGAATATGACAGTACATAACTGCACTGCTTGTATAGTTAACTATTTTACAATTAAATTTACGTACAAATTGCTGACTATTTTTAGACATTTTTATACAAGTTTTTAAAAGAAAGCTAAAGTTTGCCTACCTCTCAATTTAGATTTATGTTTCCACGAGGGATTTTGTGTGGACTTTTGGGATAGAAAACCTTAAAAACAACCTTTTTTTTATTATTATGACACGATTTGTTTTCTAGTTGAAAAGGTTGCCACTCCTATGACGGACAAGGTAACACTTCCTAGTTTGCCTGTTTTTCATAGCTGGCGCAATGCTCAGTTTCAATAAAATATTTTTTTTTGAGTATCATGAATTGGTAACAGTAAATAATGTAGAGTAGTTATATTCACAATGTTTTTTGTTGAAATCGTTTAAAGTGCGGTAAACTTAAAAACATTTGAAATCGTATATACGGCGACAAGCTTTAGTTATTTGTTAGTTACAAACAAGGAAGGTACGACGGTTGAACAACTGTAAACTGTCGTAGGTTTTAGTTATAGTATCAGATTAAATCTACGAATTTATTTGCTTACAAGACAGGGTGTACTACTACTACTACTTGCTAAGTTAATAATTTATTGGAATACTGACATTATTAAATGGAGATTGTTTTCATACACAAATACGATTGATTTATGAAGGTCAAATTTAGCTAAATCGTAGTGTAGCTTATCTGCTAATTCACATGGTGAAATCGTAGCGTATTATTTTACGTATATTTTTTATGTATATTGTACACTGGAGAAATTTCGTGATTTTCAGCATGCAACTGATATGCACTATGTATACTATGCGTGAACCTGTTTTCCAGCATAATTTGTAAATTTGTAAATGTATAAATCTGAATTACTAGCGTTAGACTGAAGTATTGAAAACGACTGACAGATTATAATATTTTTGAGACTTTTATCTTGCAAAAACAGGAAGATAATCTTGTTGATGGGACTATACGGTGATAGTTTGTAGCTAAACTACAAACTGTGAAAAAGTTATTGTGAGTTACTAACTATTAAAAATTAGCAAGTTTTTGAACCTAGATTAGTTCCGATTTGATAGAAGATTAGCCGAATTCAGATTTACTTTTCTGCAAAATATGTTTTCTTATATGGTTTAGCAGCTTTGGTAATGTGTATCGGTAATTGCTGACACAGTAAAAAAATCTTTACACTGTTGACGACCAAAGTTTATTTCTAATCATAGTAATTAGTTATGATGGACAAAAAAATGCGGTGAAAAATCTCTGTCGAGAATGAAGCGTTATACATGATTTTATATTTGTTCAATGATCTCATACTGGATACACCAAGCGGTTACGTTTCCTTGTAAGAATAGACATGGTGTAAAGGAAACAAACAAATATGCATCGAACCATTTGAGATAGAGTCGGAACCGAAAACAAAACTCAAAATCACAGTCGTCATAACTTACCCTACACATACATAGATGGCAAGATCAAGTAGAGTTCCATTTGAAAGACCAAATTGAAAGAAATTAGAGGAAAAAGAGAGACGTTTTCTGCTCAGAGAGAGAGAGAGGAGCCGCAGTACAAATGATATCGTCCCAAGGTTTGTTTTAGATTCCCCCAGACATTTTCCGTCATTTTCTCCTCATTGGCATTCTGTTTCTCTGTTTCGTTTCAAATGTCACGAATTTCCCCAGAAAAACTGCATCATCCAAAGCTTGGCCGTTTTTGGTAATCTTACACTCTCATCTTTACCACTACTTTTTAGAAAAGCCTCTCTCGTTTTAAGGTAATTTTCACGCTGTTTAAATAAACACATAAATAAATAACCAGGGGATTACAA
>VICI01001268.1:0-24148 GCA_019593645.1 Akabosia matsudoensis | reverse complement strand
TTATTTTTGATTGTAGTAGAGGCTACACTTTTACACTTGCTTAATTGATCGATCCATGGAAGCGTCATCAGCCTACCTAAATAGGATATGCTATTCTTCCCTATAGTAAAAATTTCTTCGTGGAAAGGAATGCACTACAAGATGCATCTAGATCGTAAACCGGAAGTACGTTAAAGTAATAAGATTTCATTCTATTTACCCTTTGTCGATTTATCGATTTCCTTTCGTGCTAGAATCAAATGTCCCTATCTCTTTACATGCTTTCCACAAAGAAAACTTACATCATCCCTATAACATGACTCTAAGAAATTTATTTACCCATCTATTAACTATGCTAGTTCGTTTCATATTTTTAAATCGTTCAATTTCAAAACTATATTTCTCCCTTCACTTATAATTTTCTTAGAGTGACCCTATTTCCCCAAGCAAAACACGTCAACATCATACCACTTTCTTCTCTTTGCTGTTAAAACCATGTTAAAACACTCTATTTTATCTGTTTTTGAACAATAACTTTTACGCAATTTCCAATTTCTTTTATTTGGCTTGTGTCGATCATCATTTCACTTTAATCACCAGTACGCAGCAACCTCCACATGTACATAAATACTCTAAATCTTAGTTAAATTACGCACGTTCCTTTCGAATCAAACAGCTTTAAAGTAATGTTCGTAAAGCGTGTACGCGTTTTCCCCCTAAAAAATTCTTCGTTCTTTCATTCATCTTCTCATCCATCCCGATCTGGTCCCAGGAAAAGAAATGGGGCTTTCATCATGTTAACGACAGTATCGAAGCACACACTTAGAAACATAAGAGCGAAAAGCATGCTATGCTAGTCAACTGGAAAGGATCGTTTATGGCACTATACCTCCAATGAACCATCATAAAAATCCTTTTTTCTTTCCATTCACAGCAATAATAATAAGTTTAATAGACTCTATGCTTGTCTGCTTTTATTTCAAATATTATATGCCGTACATAACGACAACAGTAAAAAAAGGGAAGCCGTTGATGCTGATACTTTTCTAGACAACTGCCTATTTTGACTTAAACAGGACTGTTCCACACCTATCAAGAAAATGGAAATTGAGAAGACATTTGGTACGCTGGTAAATGTCATGCAGGACGTGCCCCATGTCCCAAATCGCTCCTACAACGATTCCGCTTCGAAAATTCATGACGGATTGGAATGCGCTGCTTAAGATTATGGCATCATTGTGACAATTTTAATGAAAATGACCAGAAGTAAAGGAAAGCTTTTGATCGTATTTTTCCCATTCTTCAAGTACGTATCTGATTTATTTATTTTTTGGATTTTCACATTATTTTTCTTTTGTTTTGGAATATTTTTTAAAAGGAGTACAGTTACTGTTTTAATATAATTTAACTACACTCATTTCATTTCTCCTTGATTTTTTTTCTCTCTATAATTTCAAATGTATTCTTATGTTAGATCAACATATTTTAATTATTTCTCTTTTAAATACAATTATGCTTACACTTGGTTGCTAATAATTATCATCGATCACAGGAAATACATTTAAATTAAAGGTAATTATTACACTGTACACAGGCTGTACATAATGAATACATACACCGCTCAATTAACCGTTAGTAATACAAGTTGTGTCGTGGTTTCGGATCGGGAGAAGAGTAACAAATTCTCTTTCAGTTCTTTTCTAGCGTTATTAAAAGGAAAACAGTTAAATTATAGAAAATGCATTGTTTTTCGAACAATTTATTTTGATGAGAGGTTCAAAAACTAAGTTGGAAACACGACAGTCACCGATTATATGAATTAGCAGTTTTACTTATAAATTTCTAGAAGAAATTTTTTATACTGCTTTTTTGTAATATAAATACTGTAATTACAATATCATCTTAATGAATAAAAGAATGATTAGACAACACAGCAGGATGTGATTGAGAATAAAATAACACAAATAAATTATCAACATAATAAACTTTTTGTGTGTGAAAGAAAGATCACTGAAGTAAAAATTGCATACTGAATGTAATCGTGTGTGCCGTTCTGTACATCTCGTAAACACTTGCATGTGCGTGCATTAACAGAGTTTCACTTCGAGTTAAAAAATTGTTTGTATAAAAATTAAATGCATCTTGAACTGACCACGACTTGGATGAAATTCCTGCTATATAAATAGTTAACCATAAAACAAAACAAAAAACAAAAAAATAATAATAACACTGGGATTCATAAACTTATTAAATATTATGCCCTGTTTCAAATGAAGGCAGAAGAAAAACAAACTGAATAAGTTAACTGAAAGCTCGTCAAGAAAAATTTCCTCTGTATAAAAAACGTATGAGTTCGAAAGGTACATAATATAGTTGTTGACTTAATCTGTAACTGATTCTTTAGTATTTACAAGTAATGTGAATTTACCTCCTTGAAATACACGAGTAGCAAGTCTGTAAGCTTCGTAATGAAGTCAAGGACAAGCGAATACCTTACTGGTCTGCATAATTATGCATCTATATGCAACTTTGAAGTTTACAGCCTTAATTTAAATTAGTTTTCTTGGTGTAATATTGATTTTTCGTAAAGCCTAAGTACTTTAATATTTTATCATAAACTTCAAGCAATTATCAAGTAACTGTATATATACAATCATGTGGATTTGTTAACATAATTCTACTTTTTTGCATGCGACATAACATAAACGTAATATTTCTACAAACACGGAGGACAAATTCTGTAACAAAGTTTACAGCAAAACACTTTCTACTACATGTAAGTAAGTTGTTAAGATGTAATTACTGTACTAATGACAGCTTGTAATACTTTTGATTAGATATTCTTTTTCAATATTTCTAAACACAGATCCTGAATCCTGACAGTTTTGTTGTCATTAAAGCATTTGAATTTAATTATCGTCTCATAGTGGGGTTTAGCTGGGTCATCATTTGCTGATGATAGTAATGATTATACATAGAGTTGAGATGAGCAGCCGAATGATGAGGTGTGGCTGCAGCAGCTGCAACAGAATTTCTAGAGTGTTCTGGGTACTGTCCGTGTAGGTGGTGAGATGAGTTGGACTGGTGTTGACTGTGATGACCGTGTTGTGTATGATTATTGTGACCGTGATGATTTCCATTAATGGATGCGGAATTGGAAGCAGACGTTGAGTGATGATGGGCTGCGGAGACTGCCGCTGCATGCCCATGAAACATTTGCTGCCATTGCCATGCATTCTGATAAGGGTGTTGACCGTAGTGCATCAGGTTTTGGGTCAAGGGTGACGCAGGCGGGAGGAGAGAACTGTTGGCAGAATTTACCGCGCTGGCGTTGGAGCCCTTATTGGGAGTAGAAGACGTTGAGCTACCACTATAATTTGGGACGCCATGGGCATTCGATCCCGACTGGGCTGCAGGGGTTGAACTCTTGGACGATTTTGACTTTGATGACCCTGATGATGAGCTCGATGAACCGCTTCCAGTAATGGAGGTTTGGTGGTGTTGGTTACCATGTGGTGGGTTGCTCGCCATCGCGATGTTGTTTGTGTGTCCATGACCTGCATGGTGGTGGTTGCTGTTACCAGAATTCGGACCACTACCGCAGGTGTTCATGGAACTCGGAGCCGCAGACGCGCATCTTGGAGGTGCCTACCATGTGACTTGGTTGTTGGGTTGCACTATGACTTGAGCCCTGATTATGTTGTGAATGCGATTGTTGCTGCTGGTGGTAGTATGGATTCATATTCATTTGATTCTTGAACATACTTTGTGCCATGGAAGAAGAGGATGGGGTGGACGGGGTTGAGCGCATATTTGCGTGCATGTTCATCCCCGAATGATTCATCGCTCCACTTGCCATGTGGTTCGCATTTGGAGGCGGTGTCAAATTTTGTTGATGGAGTTTGAGATGGGGGTGGCGTCAATTGAGGTGGAATAGACTGGCACCTTTCCAGTCCATGGGTGAGTTGTTGTAGTTTGGAGATGGTACTATTACTGCTCACCTTACTATTTGAGGAGGAGATCGAATTTGAAGATCCATTAGATGTGACTGGCAAATTCGTATGCATAGCCTGATGCTGCTGATTGTGAGACTGGTGCCGGTTCGAAGAAGACGAACTCGAGGTCATTTGTTGCTGCATAGCTCTTGGTGATTGTTGCGGATAAGGTACAGGATAAGGAGAGTTAGTTGGCACAGGATTGCGTCATATTCCCAGGCATATGTTGATTGTGACCATGATGGTTATAATTTATGTTCATACGAGACTCCAGCTGTTGACTATGAGCAGAATCTGTAACAGATTGAAATTTGTTAGTTTGTCGTCTTTTAATTGTATTTTGTATTTTTAAAGCGAACTTACTGTTTGCATGATGATGGTTAGCATGCGCTGCCGGTGCCGGAGACATCGAAGGAGCGGGAGTCATAGCTCTTTGCTGAATAACAGAATGTGAAGACGAAGCAGCGTGATGAGAACGCTGATGAGGTCGTTGCTGTTGTTGTTGGCTCATCATTTGTTGATGGTACATAATTTGCTGTTGTTGACTCAACCCTGCAAGATGTTTCTGTTGGTATTGTGCCATATTCTGAGGGGAATTGGCTCCTGGGGGCACCTGACCTTGCTGCTGCATATGAGGTGGAAGAGGGCTCATAGGAGAGTGAACATTAGTTCCAGGGGACAATTGCGAGTGCGTATTTAACTGCGAGCCTTGCTGATTTTGCGGCGGACAGTAGTGAGACAAGTTCTGCGGGGAGCTTGTGCTGTTACGGTGACACCCGGGAGACATTTGAACTGGAACAGTTGGTTGCTGATGTTGAAGTGATTTTGCTGTGACAGTTTTAGCAGGTATTGGAACAGGGAGTTGATGGGGTGTGGGTGCTGAGGGTTGAGGAGTCGGAGGAGAATGATGATGATGATAATTTTGTGGAGTTGGGGGAGATGGCTGAGTAATAGAGTGATGCGACATACTGCTATGTGATGGTGGGGAAGGATGGTGCATATTTATTCCACTTTGAGGAGTTGTAGGCGCGGAATTATAATGATTCAGTTGCTGCGGTGTTGTCGGCTGGTTTNGATGGTGGGGAAGGATGGTGCATATTTATTCCACTTTGAGGAGTTGTAGGCGCGGAATTATAATGATTCAGTTGCTGCGGTGTTGTCGGCTGGTTTACACTGTGCATACTATGTTGGCTACTGTTACTTCCCGGTTGTTGAGGTGTAGGCGGATTAACCATAACCATAGGTGAATGTTGCATTCCATATTTTCCTCCAGCCCCACAACTATCAAACATAGACTGTTGCCTTGCTTGGTAGCCACCTTCAACACTGGACGGTCCACCGTTTGGATAATGCGTCTCCACACTTCCAATGCTTGAATGAGGAGATTCTAAATTCATCTGGGAAGTTGTGTCCATTGCCTCAACACTGCCAGGAGGGCAACTCTGGTTACTGTGTACACTGTTATATGAGGAGTGTTGATGTTGAGGCGTCATTCCAGATGAGTAGCCCATGTTATGCATTTCTTGTGGAGGAATCATTTGGCATGCATTATTCCCTACTGCAGGCATTGGACTTGTACGATGAGTAGCTGTCGCAGGTGATTGCTGTTGACAAGCGTTCATGCTTCCGCTGTTCAGTGTCATTTGTTGTTGGTACATGTGAGTGTTCCCGTTTGTCATCAAGTTCGGCTGAGGTTGAGGAAGAGTTGTTTGTGGAGGAATCGCTAAGTTAGCATTTGTTCGTACTCCTCCATTTGCCAACGGTGGCTGAACCTGTACCATGGTGCCCTGAGTTGGTACACATGGACTCATCTGCTGCTGCCCCATTAAAGCACAACCTGGTAGCATTAGAGTTGCTGCAGCTACTAGAGCTCCTGTTGGTAATTGATGTATTCTGGTCTACCATCATTGGGCTATCAAATAAACCATTACTGCTACTCGCTGGTGGAGGCACACTTGGTTGGCTTGCTAAATCAGAGTCATCATAAACTGTATTACAACTAGATGGACCACTTGGAATCACTCTCAAACTTTCCGAATCTGGCTCCTTTGGGCGCTCTGGGTCCCCACGAATATCATCAAAGTTTCCAAAATCACTGTCATCGTCGACATCGTCTAGTCTATCGTCAACTCTGCCAGTGTCACCTAAGCTTGTTGCGATGTCGTAATCTTTGATTTCAGAAAGGCCGCCGTCGTCATCCTCATCTCCATTGACACTACGTATAATTGGGAACCCACTGGGATCCAAATCTAAGATCTTTTCATCACTGGTAATGGTAGCATTACATGTTGTTGGCAACGGCTGGTCTGGCACAGGCACGTTCACTTCCTGTTGGTCTGATTGGTTGTTGATCATAGGCTGTGATTGATCGTAACCATTTGTAGACGAGCTTTGAGTAACACTTGCATTCTGAACTTCTAACGATTGTTCCTTTCGCTCTTGAACAAAGCTCTGAAGCGATGAATCATCCAGAGTTGACCTGCTGGCCGCAGAAGACGTCTCAATGCAACCGTTTGTGTCAGGTAATTTCGTCTCTGCCCGGTTATCTTCGCCACGTTGACTATTGGTAGACTGTGATAATTCTTTATGCAGTGAATCCCGACCAGGACTACTCCTCTGATGTGATGGAGACGGTCTACAAGAAATAGAATCTTCAACGTCATCACCTTTCCCGTTGTGACTTTTCTCTTGAGAATGCTTAGAAAACGAAATGGACTGGTGGTGATGCGAGTTATGATGGTGATGGCTGGAAGTACTTGGCGCCACAATAGCTACGGGCTTCTTCTTCCGCTTGGCATGCGAAGGTGGTGTTCCCCAGTATTTGTATCCCTTGTGTCTTCGAATTTTCTTCATTTTTCTTGGTCGTACTTGTGATTGTTGAAGAGCGCTGCATGTCCCAAGTGTGGAACCAGAAACAATGGATTTCTGTACTTGCAACGAGCTTGCCTTCCGCCTCGATAACTGTTTCGCTGATCGACCATTTGCTTTTCGGGCTGCTGCTACAGCGTACGTAGCACTCAGCATCATTTTCTTGCGAACAGTAGGTTCATCACCTTCGTCTCCATCATCTTCATCACCTCCAACGGTTCGTTTTGAGGATCTTCGGTTATACCTCTCTTCCCTGTCTTTCTTTTGTTTTTCTGGGTCAACCTTAGGTTCCTTTTCTTTCTTTTCGTCCTTATCATTCGCATCAGGTGTAACTATCGGAGTCAAACTTGCCGTTATCACAACCTCTTTTTTCTCCTTGCAAAACACTGGGGACGGAAGGGTAACAGGAGTTGTTATAACTGTGGCAGTCGTTTGAGAGGAGATCTTGATGGGAGCTGTAACTGCAGTCACGCTTGTAACATCTCTGACATGTTCCTTGGTCCTCATAAGTGGTTCACCATCTGGATTTATAGGCAAAATTTCGACGGATTTTGACAAACGACGTTTTTCAAATAGGCTTGGAAACTTCTGCTGAACAACAACAGGCTCAATAACTGTGCAACTTTTAGGAGGTTCTGGCTCCTTGTGGTGCTGTACCACAAGTTTGGGCTTTTTCAGCTTCTTCACAACAGAGGCAACATCTCCTATCTCTATTTTTAAACTTCCACTAACTGTTCGTCAATGAAGCTCTTGGTGTTTGTACTTGTGCTGGTGGGGGGTGCGCTACCGGGTGTAAGTTTTGCTGTTGTTGCTGGTAATGATGACGATGGGCATTTTCTTCTTCTTCCAAGTTTGTGACCTTTTTAGCTCTGGCTTTCAGGACTTTACCAAGAAGCATGTTTTTTGATTTTCCCTCGAATTCATCTTCGTCCAAACTTGACGAGTCAATTGTTGGCTTTCGCTTCTTTGCCCTTTTCGCAGCAGCGGCGACGGCAGTTGCATTGGCTATAAGTGACATCTGATGCGGCTACCATCTTCCTCTTTTTAAGGTCGATTATTGTGTTCCCAATAATGTCTCGTCTTCTACCCATTTTAGAATTAGACTTTCTCCCTCCTGGCTTTGGTTCACTATCTCTTGACCCTTTGGACTTTCTAGACGACGATGATGGTCTGGTTTCTTTACTTGGCGCCTGCCTTGCTTGGCCCCCCTGGTCTCCTCGGCCATCCTCATCGCTTCCTGTTTCACTCGAGTCGGAGTCTTTCAATTTCTTTTCTGGTTCACTATCTGGTTCTTCTTCTTCCTCTTCTTGTTGTTCTTCCTCTTCCAATTCTTCAATATCCGATTCTTCTTTGATTTCAACCTTTGCTTTAGTTTTCGCCAGTTTGTCTTTCTTCTTCTTTCTCTTCTTTAGTGGGTCGTCAGTTTTCACTTTCGACTTTCCGATCTTCGCAATCTCCTTTTTCACATTTGCATCTGAATCAGATCCCTCTCCAACAGATAGAAGTTCGACAGTATCTGTTTTCAGCTCTTTCTTGACACGTTTCTTCTTTCTTTTCAATGATTTCTTATCGGGGGATTTCACAGTGTCATTGATGCCTTTACCACTAGACGCAATGGCAGCTGCCACAGGGGTTTTACGTATGGGTGAAGCTGTCATTGTAGTGCCCTCCTTATTAGACGATGTCCCATTATTTGAGTCCCCATCTCCACTTGACGGAGATTTCCCCCTTGATCCAGACTCGTTATCGTCATTGGTCGGAAGAGTATACTCCAGAGGAGTCCATCTCAATGCGTCAGGGTCAAGCGGTATGCGTGTCTTGCTGTTCGCAACTCGGGCAGCATGGGTTTCAACAAGTTTCCAATCTACACATATGGCAAGTTTGAAACCTTTACCATTTCCTTTTGAATCTGGAATTCGCTTTACAAAGTTGAGTAGCTGTAAGGCAGTAGCTACATCCTGACCAGACATGCCTGTGTCTTGACTAATATTGTCAATTGTTATGGTGGACACTTTTCCAAGTCGATGTAAAAATTCCAGAACACATGACTTCCAGTATGAGTGGTAGGACACTCTACCGAGATCAGACAGGGGCTTCTCTGGTGTTCCCAACTGACCTTCAGTCCGTGATAACAAATAACCTGAAAAATAACAGTTTTCGGTTAGAATTAATGACACGGTGATACTTCTACGAAGGGTCGGTTACTTACTGAAATCAATCAAAAAACGGCCATATCCTTGACGTTGGTATTGCGGTAGTGTCATGATACAAGATACATTGTATTTTTGCTGACACAGTTTCTCCTTTGAAAAATACCCCACTAGATGACAACCCTGAAGTCAAACAAACAAACAGAAAATTAGATTTCAGAGGAGGGTTTCTCTCATTTAAAAAAATACTAAAACGTATTCACATACCCAACGGTCGTTCTTTGTGAGCACGTAAAACAAGAATGGTTCTACATCGTAATACAGCGTTTTATGATCCAAGAACAGTTTCGCTAGAAGACACAGGTTTTGGCAGTATATTTTATTTGCATTTCCATCCACTTCGAACACGGCAATATCATTCCATCTATAAATCTCAGTCCCCGGGGGATATCTCTGGCGACACTTAATCAGATGCCTTTCCAGTATCATCTTTGACTTTGTGTACTTGAGACAAAACTCGCAGAGGTACAATTTGCTGAGTCGTGCATACTCTTGAGGATACGGGGAACTGTACCACGTTTGAATTTCGTATTTGCCAAACTCGATAAATCGTGGAGACCGGGTGATGGCTGTCGCAGATTGCTTTTGTTGAGATCCTGGGCCAACGTTGGCACCGCTTCCATTAATTGGATTATTTTCGTCATCCTCAATATTAGGAACCCCCATGATTTTGTTCGCTTTGCTTTGTGCAATTTTGAACAGTTCGAGGTCCTCGTCGTTCACATCTTCAGGTAAAGTCGCTCCAGCAAATATGCCAGCTGTAAAGGAATAAATTGTGATTAGAAAAAGAAAACAGCTCTTCGTATTAAAATAATCAAAATATTGGAACAGCTTTTACATTTCTGAACGCTAGAATCAGGTACTCCTGTCTCCATTCCGGAAGACTCATCATCACTTCGCGAGCTTGTAACAGTAGCTGCTGTGTTCTTCGCCTTGGGTTGCAAGACCTTTTCTCCTTTCTTGAGTTTCTTTGATGAGCTCGTCGTTGATGGGGTTGCTCCAAGACTTGGTGCCGGGCTGACAGCTGCGGTTTGGCGTTTTCATTAATTCTTTTCTAAGTTTCTTGAGTTTCAGAGATTCTTTGTCGAGCAACTTTTTCTTCCTCTCGGTTGGCTCTGTCAAGGCACCTCCAGCAGTTAACAAAAGCTGTTTTGACTTCACACTTGTTCTCACTGATGGCGTTCCTATGTCCAACGAGGGAGGGGTAGATACTGACATAGACTTAGCTCGCTTCTTAATGCGTTCCGCGGATGCTGCTGCAACAGCAGCTGCACCACCAGGCCTTGCCAATACCGATAATTTAGACTTCTGCTTCTTCATTTTTAACTTTGATGGAACAGTGGAAGGCGTAGTTTCTAACTGAGACTCATCTGGATTCACTTCAGGAGACGCTGGCTTTGGTAGTGGAACCATTGAAGTACGCTTTGGTCTGATTATTGGAGACCGACCGTATTTCACTGGAGTTGTCGTTAATGCTCCCTTTTTAAGTTTGTGAGTCTTTCTCGGAGTGGCTGCTGTTGGGGTGGTCAATGGGATTGTTGGGGATGTTCCCTCAGAGGCTGGTGGCGGAGGCGATGTATTCGCACTGGCAGCTTGTGATTTGGACAGTTTCTGTGGCTTTACTGGTGAAGGACTAGGGCTCTTGATAAGCTTCTTTTCTGGTGAAACCGACTTTCGCCGTTGAGGTGGCGGTTGTACTCCCACCTTAGCAGCTCTTTCTTTCACTAGCATTGCCACTTTACCACAGTCTAACGTTAAGCTTGACTTGCTATTCGTTGATGAATCAGACTTCACGTCGAAGTTGTCAAGCAGATTTTCAGCAGTCGTCACCGGTGCGGTAGCAATAGCAGCTGCAACCGCTTACAACAGGAGATTTCTTCTTTAAGGGTGTTTTCTTCTCAACAACAGGGTCAGGCGCATCTTGACGTACAGGAGTGCTTTTTGGCTTTGATCCTGAGGGAGATGCTTTCACCGGGGTTGCAGGTAAACCTACTAAAGACTTGTCTTTCTTTTTCTTGATCTTCTTTTCCGGTGAGCTTTTACTAACAGATACTGTGCCAGTTGCAGGCATCACGTCACCCGTATCCATTTGTTTTGGACTGGCTGATGTCGGTGATTTGACTTCTGATGGGGCTGATGGGGAGGTTCTTGACAAACTTGATGTCACGGGCGTAGTAGGAACCGTGGATTTTTTTGGGCTTGGAGTTGCCGATGAATCTGATAGCCTTTTGGTCTTTATCTTCTTTACTGAGGATCGCACTATCTCGCCTTCGAAATCCGCTTCATCATCTGCCTCCGCAGCAGAATCTTCTTTCTTGGTCGTTTTCAGCATTTCAATTACAGACCTCTTACCGGCCTTCCCTTTCTTTTTCCCTAATGGAGTTGACGTAGTGCTAGTATCGTCAGTGTCAGCGGCACTTTTCTGCGATAAAATGTCTGCCGACGTTCTCTTGCCGACTTCAGAGGATACCTGAGCGACGACATCTGTTACGGGGAAAGAAGGCGCGGCTCTCATTAACTTATTTTTCTTTTTCGGGGGTGATGAAACTGGAGTTTTTGAGTCGTCTGTAATCAGTGGCTTGGTTGATTCATGCCCACCTCCAGCCTCGGGTGCATTTGGACTCGTATCGTCTGAATGCTTGCGTTTCTTGGGTCTTCCTGGTTTCCCAGGCTCTTTCTTTGGCTTGTCAACTGGCACAATACTTTCTCCCCGTTCAGCAATGAGTTCAGGATCACTAATTGATTTGAAAAAGTCTGTGATTGCACTTTGTTGTTGCTGTTCTGATTTAACCACCGACTTGGGTCTTCTCCCCTTTCGCTTTGCTGATTTAGGAGTAGCGTCAGCGGGACTAGCAGTAACTAAATGTTGAGTAACAGCCCTCAATGTGGTTATGTCTGGGGACTGAATTAGTTTTTCAGCGCCTCCTGTTTTTGGCGCAACGGACGGTGCCGTGTTTGCGGTTAACTCAGGCGACAGTGACTGCCTTTCCTTCTTTTTAAGCTTTGGAGTTTTCTTCACGGCTGGACTTGGGGGTTCACACTTGGGAGGAGTAACCTTAATGGATGTAGTATCTACGAGACTTTCTACTGAAGACATCAATTTTATTGGAGTAGTAGTTCCCAGAAGTCCAGCCTTTACACTACTAGGGTTAGACACACTTGACGCTGAGGATGAACCAGAACTTAATCGTACTTTTGGAGGTTTTTATTGGCTTATTGGGAGACGCCGTAATGGTCGCAGGTACTGGTGTAATATCTTCTGAAATCGTTGCAGGAGCAGATGCAACTTTTCTTGACTTGACACTTGCAGGCTTCTTCTTTGCTGATGGTGACGATGACGTCGAGCCATCATGCGACCCAGGCCCGGACGATTCCGACCTTTCATTATCTGTATTTTGATTTGACTCTGACTTTTCCTCTTCCTTTTTCAAGGTGCAAGCCCGTTTCTTTCCAGATGGAGTGAAAAATGCTGTAAGCGCGTCTACTAATCCTTTTGTCTGTCGCTTATTCGAAGATACACTAGCATCAGACTCTCCCCCGTCCGTTGTATCATCTCTTTTTGACATCACAGCAGCAGACGTATCACCGGTACTAAAACTTCTTTGCGAAATCACTTTAGATTTATCTTTCCTGGAAGCCGAGGGGGAGGGGGTTGAGGAAGCTACGGAGGAAGTCGTTGACTGTTGGCGTATCGGAAGGGACTCGTCACTACGAGGAATTTTAACGGAGCTGTCACCGGCCGCACATGACATAACTGAAGACAGTTCTTCAGGCGTCAACACTGGATTAGAACATGGTGACACTTCAATCACATTAGTTTGATTAGTTTTTCTACAACTTGGACTTCCGCTCACTTTCACTCTACTCTCAGCGTCTTCTTTTATCGCACTCATTACACTGATTTTAGATTTACTTCCGGCTACTTTCGTATCCAAAGAGTCGTTAGATTGTTCTTCGGCCTCAGAGAAGGAGTAAAACTGTTCAGGCGACTCGACTTTGCTCTGACTGGCAGGTCCTCTGGCCACATCGGGAGACGATGATTTGGAAGAGTGACTAGAGGAGGAACGCATTTTACTGCTAGAGTGCGACTTTCGTCCTTTCTTGGAGTGAGTTGCGGGTAAAACTGTTGTGGAGAGTCTGTCAACTGTTTGGTGTACAGATGTAGGTACTTGTGTATCTGAAGATGATTTGGCGGGACTCGAACCAGCTTCTCGAGCACATGCAAGTGTCAGCTTTCCACAAGCAGGACATGGCTGAGAGCTGTTTCGCACACATTCCGTGTGCACTGGCTTGCTACAGTCGTTACACCAAAATACCGACGTTGCCTGTAACATAAAAAACAATCCAATCAAATTAGGCAATGCTCTATATACATTTTTATTTTACTTGTTGTATGTGTATCAACCTCAAGAAGACTTTTTCCTAAGCATTTTGAACATGTAATCTCCTTTCCAATGACAATATCTTCACCATCGTCATCTTCCTCAATACCGACAATGTCAACTTCCACATCAGTATCACGTGCCGTTCGTCTCCCACTCATGATGTCTTTGCTGTGCATGCGTCGGGGAAGCTCCATCGACATCAACTTCTTCCGATGCGTTTGTTTTGACACAGACGCCTTCTCGGTCGCCAGACTTGGTGGCTTGGCTGAAATCAAACTGGTTGTGTCGAATGTCTCAGCTTGAGTGAATTTAGGTCCAGGGCTGTGTTCGTCTTTGGTGGACGACGATGGTGAGCACCACTTTTTATTACTTTCTGCCTCGGGCGTTTCCGGTCCTCTTGTTTTCTCAGGATTTGCACCAGTCACTCCTTCCAATGATGATGAAGGTCCAGCTTCTCCAGCCAACTGTGACGTAGACATTGTACTCGTCTTGGCAGCAACTTCTGCGGCTCCCACCAACTTACTAACTGCTGGTGATGACGAAGCCGATTTTCCCGTTCCGCTTGGGATCTGTTGGTAATTTACAACAACCAAATAACACAATTAGTATAAAAAGCTTTTTATTATAGTTATCTCAAGAGTCAAGAGTTACTCACAAAACAGCACTCTCGAGAAACATTTTCAGGTGTTTTATCTGACTAATTTACTTATTATTTTCTACACATGATTGTAGTTGTGCGTCAGTAGTAATAATGTAAACCTTCCCTAAACATATATTTTAAAGACAGGATTCTCTCTATCTTCAATCTTTGACTATCTTACTAATTATCTTCTAAAACCAGAAATGAAGACGCATTTATCCCTACTTCATCCATACACTAAACTCACTCATTCGCCAATCATTCAATACCTTTTTTTTTTCATAATAGCATAATTTATTAATTTTACTTTGGCGGGTTTTTTGCTGTACATACGAATAACTCTTCAGATTTAATTGCGCCGACCTTGAGATCATTCATCGCAGTGTAAAATACACGGTGTAACAACTATGCACTGGTTTGCCAACCGCGAACCGTTCCTCTTTCGAACCCAAATCAACATGAACGCACGTGCTCATGATTTACGCTTATCTTTGATAAGCCATTTTTTATTCATCGCTCACAGCTGGCCAGTGAATGATGATGATAAGCAACTCAACACCACACTCAGACTCAGCTAGTTTTCAACCTCTCCAAATAACCCTGAGGAATCTCAGACAGCCTCAACTTAAACTTGATTGCACATTTAGTGTATCACATAAATAACTTGTGTTCTTAGCATGATTTACTCATTGTTTTTAACAAGGCTATTAAAAACTTTAGCATTTTCTCACGCACCTTTGAAACAATTCCCTGATAGGGATGACACTGAAATGATAACCATCCTGACAAGACAAAAAAAACCACACAATATTTTTATTTGCATGCAACTCTCAGTGCATTTCTGCTTTTGTCAGACCGTTTTAAATATAAATCACATTTTCATCCTGCAGTTTACATTTGCACTTTGTAAATGACTGCTTAACGATAAACCGTTTAGTTTGATAAAAATATAAACTTTTTAAAAAAGTACATGCTTTGAGCTTGCGCGTGTATCATTTTACAGGCTGCGCTGCACTAGCGCTTATAGAAAGCGGTTGTGTTTATGCAAGTAAACGCTGCTCCTATGCTCCTCCTGCTCCAAACATTTTTGCCACTACTTTGTTCAAACACAAAAAAAACAGCCAGAGACTTTTTTTGCTAAAGTAAACACAAATTTTTGCACATGGTACAGAAAAATCCATGAACGTCAGATTCCATACCCTGCTCATATAAAAATTTTGCGTAAATTCCCTTACAAAATCTGTAAAATAATAATTATTATATGATTTTTCTTATGTATGAATTTCTTCAAACAACTAACTTGACTTGCTCCACAGTTCACTGAATATACATTGTAGCTTCCATATTAAACAAAATTGTTATACGATAATTTGTCTGGAGGAATGACCATGAGAAAACCGAATGATTCCTTACTTTTTATGTAGCTATTATAACTCAATTATTGTTTCTTTTTTTTACGAAACACGAAGTTTATAGAGTTCTTGTTACGTCTACGTCTTTCCGTTGTTTTTCTTAAACTGAAACATAACAACATCTTTCTTGACTAATACGCGATGAGGGATTCTCACAAAACAAAAAATTATTCCATGATGATGATGTGACGAGATGTTGTGTGTATCTGTATCATGATGATTACTTGGTACAACTTGTGAAAAAAATATAAGAAGCCACCAAACGCCACAAAATATTACATGATTTTTGCTTTTAAAAAAATGTGTAGCAGCAGCAACAGCAGCAGACACATCAGCGTAACAATAATCTTTTTTTTTTGTGCTGAACAGCAGCAGCGCAAAAATAAAAAGCGCAAAGAGAGGTTTGCATAGAGAGCTTTTTTATGCACATCATCATCAATATTTAGTCAAATGTTAAACTCTGTGTGGAGGAATAAACCATGCAAAAAAAATTGTTACTGGCTCTGGGAGGACTTGCCACTACGTATGTAATACTTCATGGCGCTGTTGTGTTCGTTCTTTTTTGCTACTTGCTGGTCATTGCCACAATCAATTATGAATAAAAAAAATGTGTAAAAAATAACGACGATAGTTGTCGACTTACTCTGGTGTCTACATGTATCAACTGAACACACATTAAACTTTACACATTCACAAATTTTTATATGAAAATCATTCTGCGATTTTTTTTCTTTCACAAAACTATGTGGGTATGCTAATTGGCTGAAAAAAGTACGCGACAAAATAATTTAATCGTTATGAATAAAAGGAATAGGTGACACACGTTCAACTCTTAACTAGCTTCTTTTTTGTATGATTCCTTTAGCACAATTTGTGTAGCACACATTTTTAATCTTAACTTGATGTAAAGTTGATATAAACTTTGTTTGTAAATTTGGTGAATGCATGGTATGTACAAAAATTTGTTTTCAAAAAAGAGCTGCAAAAAATAGTTAGCAGCAGTGGTAGGGTTACAAGAGCATTCACTTTTTATCGGTAGTCCGTCAGTTTAGCGCAAAAAAATAATACTTGAGAAGTGTAAAAGGGATACATAACAAGATATTTTATTTAGACAACATACGGCAAATGACTGAACAAAAACAGCAAGGCACACACACAAATACACACTCAAACATGTGAACTAAACGTATAGTTTATGATATGCTGACGACCGACCGTCAAGACTCACGATGATTTTTTTTCTTCGGTGGATGTTGACGATGATGATGAGAAAAATGTGAACATGAACAGTGCTAGTTGGTTGGTTGAAACAAATATCCTATAAAAATGTGAGCCACCAAAAAAAATATTGTGTTCATGCATATATTACCCATTTAAGCTCTAACGTGAACTGCTAACAGTCAGCAATACCGACAGAGTATACAGCGTGCTCAAAACATTCTCTTGTTACTAGTCCGGCTGTGTATCCCATACCTTTTACACGGCAACTTTTGAGAGAGAGAGAGAGAGAGAGAGAAAAAAAACCCATGCAGCTTTTGCTGTTTGCATGCCCCACACACAAACTGGTACTGGGTATTTTGATAGTTTTCTTTACATGGATCACTACCGCCACACCGAAACTTTTTGTATGGCGAAAATAGGAACAAGCCAGCAGCAGCAGGCAGACAGATGAGGAGACGAGGGAGATTGGGTGTTATATAAAAGTATACTCACGCAAAAGTCAGCATGTGTATGTTTTATAGGAAGAAAATAACATGAGATTTCTCAAGTCAAAACTTTATCTATTTTCCATCCACCGTACCATACTAATTCTAGAATGTGATGTCGATGTCTCTGTGGTGCACAGCGACGAACGAGCAAAATATAAAAAAAAAGTATAAAGAAAAAAGGACGGAAACGAGCATTCATCCCTATATAATATTATAAAAGACGAAGGAAGATGAGCATCATCATCTCAAGACGAAAAACAATGTAAGGTTCACTCACCACTACTACGAGGAAAACGGGTAAAAATCAGTCTGATGTTTCGTTATGCACGTTTGGGATACAAAAATGTTTTAAACTGATCAGTCCGATCACTTGCGCGTAGATAGACATCTGCCGCAAAATAGTTTTCCTTTTTTTTATTATTGTCGTTTAAGGAAAAAAAACGTTTTCAACAAGGACATGCCCATCGATATCGTAGTACTTTTGGTGATATGCTAAATCCTATTAGAAGTAAGATAACAGCGTACCATTGCAGGACATATCTAGCTTTTCATCTCAAGACGAAAAACAATGTAAGGTTCACTCACCACTACTACGAGGAAAACGGGTAAAAATCAGTCTGATGTTTCGTTATGCACGTTTAGGATATAAAAATGTTCTAAACTGATCAGTCCGATCACTTGCGCGTAGATAGACATCTGCCGCAAAATAGTTTTTCCTTTTTTTATTATTGTCGTTTAAGGAAAAAAACGTTTTCAACAAGGACATGCCCATCGATATCGTAGTACTTTTGGTGATATGCTAAATCCTATTAGAAGTAAGATAACAGCGTACCATTGCAGGACATATCTAGCTTCCCAAAATAAATATGGTAATATACTTTCAAGTCCGCAAATTTACATCTTATAATATCATCTAAAAGAATAAGGATTTTCATATAGACAAACAGTAAACGGAAAAGGATCACACGGCGACAAACATCGCATCACGAGATCATCTCACTTCCCTTTATTTCCGCACACAACCATCAAAGAGAAAAAGAAGGAGCTAAGCTGCATGAGTTATACGAAGCAAATAGCGTGAGCACTACCACCACTGCGCTACCACGAAACAAGACGCAGATTAGAAACACTTTAGTCAAGTGCTCGTATGAAAACGTAATAGGAAACGAGATACCTTTCTAGTGCAAAAAAAAACCAAAGCTGGAAAATAATATGATGCGATTCTGGCAAATAAGCGTATCTTATCTTCTTTCTATTTATATTGGTGCTACCTTTCTCAACATTGCAGAGCAAGAGGGGGCTAAAAAGGCTAAATGTCAACAATAATATTGACCGTGTTGTCGCTACCTTGTTGTATATCCAAACGACCTCTTACATTGTATACTTTTTGAAGAAGAAAAAGTGTTAGGAGTAGTGGGTTTTTTACAAACATGAAAAGCGACAAACATGTTCATAGACACGCTGCTGCTCCTTCAACTTCATACTACTGTCCTCATCCTTTTCCTGCTTGTCCTAAAGTCTTTCGGAAGAAAAAAATTGTGTGAAAACGTTGTTTGCTTGAAGGAACAAGCGAGAGTCAAAGGAATCATACTAAACAACGTAATAAGTAAGTTGTAAAGTAATAGCATAAGAAGCAAAAATGTGTGTATTTAAAGAAAAAATCGATAAAAACTTTTCCTCATTCCAGCCCAAAACCACCGCCACACAGAATCAAAGGAAATAGGAGAAAAATACCAACCAGAGTGAAAGGGAAAAGTAGTATAGTAGTAAAGTTTAGTAGTAGTTCTTTCAACTAAAACTGAAAGTATTAAAAGACGCGTGTTAGTTGTAGCCAGCTTTTCTTTATAGTAGAAAAGTCAGCTTGTTTAACTACCAGCTATGCTTTTGATATTAGTAACGGCAGCGGTGGCAAATGGTGTAGTACTTAAAAAAGAAGAAAAAAAACGCTGCGACTAGTTTTCTCTTATAGTATTCTTCTCTTTGGGTGTTCTCTGCACTGATGGCGTTGAACCGTCTTTCTCTCGCTCTCTTTGGAATTACTTTTGTACATAGTAAACTTATTTGAGCATAAATGCTCGCTAGTTTTTCTGCTCCAAATATATATATTGTCATGTCCGAAATGTTTGCTAAAATTAGTTTTCTAGTATGCTTGCTTATTTCTATTATGAATGTATTCCGCTTATTTTCGTACCAAGCGTCTTGTCCCTTCTTTCTATTACATTACGTGATTACATGATTGTTCGTTTACTTGAGTTGAGCAAAAAAAGGAGATGTTGGTCCCCGTTTTTCTCCTTCTATGCTACGCTATCGGTTACATAAACTGTTTGTAATTTAGGGCAGCAGCAGAGGAACTCGACAGCTCCGAAACGAATTTTTTCCTCCATTTTAGCTTGACTGACGCAAAAAAGCCTTCTTGTTTGTTACCTTTTGCATATCTAATGACATAACATAATCAATGTTGGTGTAAATATCGAAGAAGCACACACAGGAATAAAACACGGTGGTAATAACGCTTGTCCTCCCTCCCAATAATATTATATTATTGTATAATCGTACTCGCCTGTGTCTATGTCTTTTCCACCTTGCCACTTTTCACCTCTTATTACCCACTTTGTACATAAAACAGATAAAATATACAAAATGGAATGAGCCTTACTAAAAAATAAGAAATGAATGCTTGCAACATATAGAGTATTCACCGCACCTGGAAAACTCAGTACGCGCAATGCATTGTAAGCGGTTCTCGTTTCTTAGTCATGTCACATTGTTTCCCTTTTCTCCTGCACAAAAAGCTACTTTTCCATCTGTGAACCAACTTATATGTATCTAATTTTCTCTCCGTGTCCTACACCGTCACGGTATGAAAAAAAGTATAATTTATACACGCGTATGGGTAGGTATAAAAATGTTTATGTACTTTTGATATTTCTTATCTATATTCACATCAATCTCGCGTAAGTATTATGCATAAAATATCTCATAAAAAGATAGCTATTTTTCATTCTAAAGTTATGAGTACGCTCCTTCTTTTATTTTTAGATATTATATAGTTACCACCACCAATGATATCATTATTGGAGTTGATTGTCTGCGAGAGAATGTATGTCTGGAAATGTCTGGCAAACAAACGAGGTGGCTAAATTGTATAATAAACTTGTATCTCTATCGTTTTTTCTCTTCGCCAGATTTACCAACATGCACCTACCTTGCCTGGTTCGTTCTCTAGTTCAGGTAGAAAATAAGGTTCAAAAGTAGACGATAACAGTCGTCATGAATCATGATGTGGAAATTTTATGATGAAAAATGAGCGAAAATAAAATGAGGTTTTCTTCTGGTTCTTTACATTTTTTCAATTGTGTCCATGTATAAAATTAGTGAGCGAAATATCATTTATATGAAACAGGTTATATGAAAGAATTCTTTTTTTCATTGTGATTTGTGATCGTATATATGTATTTATATAAATTCTAAATGGTTCTTCTTCATGTTAAACACTTGTGTGATTGTGATGAAATGAGTGACTTTGTCTTACAATTACGATAGTAAGCTCACTAGGAGTTTGAACCATGCTACTGTTGTTCATATATATCTTGGCGTGTTTTTAATGTGAATACCTTGTTCGCTTCGCTTGCCTTCGGTTGAGGCAGGTAAAAAAGGAGAGGAAAAAAAATCTTGTCATGATTATGCATGATATCCAACATCCAACTGCACAAGCGTTGGTTTATAGTGCACTCCTTATATGCATTGATTTTTTAAACTTATTCATGAGCACAAATTTCTGTAGATTTGTATTCAAACAGGTCAAGTTAAACCATATTCAACCAACTAATCAAATTGGATGATACTCTGACGAGAAAATAAAGGTGGTACTAGTAGCTTAATAGAAAAAAGCTAGACATGAAACCCGACTGGCGTGTACTTTAAAAAGAAATAAATAATGCTAATGGTATAGTTGGGTACATTCACATGAACTTGACTGATAGCAACAGTGGTGGTAGCAGCGACAATACAATCATCATTATCACCACCAGCGCGTAAACTCTTTGATGCCCAAAATCTTCAAGCGTATTATACAATCCTTTCTTCTACAAAACGCACATAAGTAATCATGATAAATATGAGAAAGTGTAGTAGTTGTTGAAGAGGGGTTTTGTGTATTGTTGTTATGTTAGCTGTCGTATTACGTTATTACTGCATTATTTGGTTTCAGTTTCATCCTACTTGAACCTAATCTGCAGACACAGTGGAGCGTCATGATTGTTTAGCTAAGGGAACAAGCAGGAATGGGAGGAGATATGTTTGTATATGTAATCGTTTTCTTCACAACTCGCTACGTCTTTGGCGGATATCTTATGTTTTCTATGCTTTTGACTTATAAGTAGCCTCAAGTATGTTCCCCACTCATGCAATTTTTATTGCAGTTTCCTTTATTGTTTCTTCCATGGAATTAATGTCCACATGTCTTTGTAAATCAGCAACTACATAATTTAAAGGAATCAGAGGTTGACTTATAAGTAGCCTCGAGTATGTTCCCTACTTATGCCATTTTTATTGCAGTTTCTTTTATTGTTTCTTCCATGGAATTAATGTCCACATGTCTTTGTAAATCAGCAACTACATAATTTAAAGGAATCAGAGGCACATATCTTTAAACTGTAAACTATGTTATTCATATCATCCTGGCTTTTTTTTCTCACGTATGTAATTTGCTGGGTCCACCGAAGTGTCTTGTTGAAAGATCATATTATGAAGTGCTCAATGAAAAAGATGATGAGAAGTATTTTTTTTACAAAACACAAGCAGACCATATACCACCCTGAGAGTCGTTATACAATGCGTTTTTCCAAGAAAAAAAAATCCGACGTGCTATGCTATGAATTAAGACGCTAAGAAGAGGAGCAACGTGATGACACAAAAACGCGAAATAGTATGCTGGACCCTTTACCACACGCCGTAGTCACTCTCTCCGTAAAGGTACCATTCACTTGGAGCGTCCTTGAAGTATCCTCACCGTTCACATAGAGCCCTGGGAAGTGAGGAGTTTGACTCAAAATTGAATATGCCACCATGAAGACTTGGTGTGAGTTATATTATATCATGCTTATGTAAGAATGAGTAAGGTGCCATAAAATGTCAAAGGTGTATATAAAACTTCATTGCCTTTTCTACAAGCCATCTCTGACATCTGTGAATGGATAACTTATTAGCTATATATACTACATACATAATATAAATAGGGTGGTAACAAACAAAAGTGAGGTTTTCCATTACAACCATGAGTCAAGTGATTCTTCCAATTTAAAGTACAGTTTACACTAGTGCAAAAAAAACCAAACACTGTTTGTGGGGGTCCTTTCTCTTGTTGCATTATTACGATGGATTTGTATTGTAAAAGGCAACGATTTTTATGACTGTGTTTTCACATTTTTCTCTTGATCGCTTCTCATTCTGTATCCTTCGCTTATTCTGTTCATATTTTTGAAAAACACCAATGTATTTTTAACCAATCTTCTAACGAGTTGAAAGGAAAAAAATATGTTAACATAAAAGCTATCAGAGCTGCTATCAGCAAAAATAGTTTCTGTTTAAGGGTTACTTCTACATCCTTCAAAGCTTCTCTCCAGAAGCGGATTTGATTTACAACGTTCTGGCGAGTTGACCTCGACGAGTGTATTAATGCGTTTAGAAAACATTTTGAATCTCTTTCACTGCATGATCACATCCCATTCTACAAACTCACGTAACCAACCGACCCACGTTTGAGTCACGGAAAGGAGGACAGGGAGTGTTCAGAATAGCAGTTAAGGTACAATATTAAATTTGCTGAAAACGTCTTGTTACAAAGGACCTTTTATAGAAATTGACACGCTTCAAGTCAATAATTCGTAGGATAGAAGATGTTATATCATGCGACCATATTAAATTATATAGATTCCCAGAAGTCCTTGGCAAACAATTTTAAGCTTCCAAATACGACGTTTTTTTAAACTACCCGTGAAGCAAGCAAGGTTGCAACGGATGCATTAGAGAAGAAAACTATTAAAGAGATAAAGGATTTATCCAGCATGCCTGATAAAGACGTTTTAGGTGCCTACTTAAAAGCTCCACTGGACCTTGTGTCTAATACTAATGTCTAATAATCCGAAGTTCATGAGAGATTAACAACAATCACCACTAAAAATCTTTTACCAGCATCCCGGAAGTTGATACTGTACACAATGTATAAATTTGTATATCAGAACAATGACAAAGGACAGTAACTACCATCCGACAGTCATACTTCAGTTATCATTAAAAAATCCTCATTAGCATATGCAGGCTGTGCCCGGTGTTCTCAAAATTGCTAGTCCTGCATCAACATAATTTACGATAATCCAATAGAATGCCTTAGTTTGCTACTTAAAACCAACCATACGAAAGAGAAGCCAAAGCCAACAGAATGTTTTGCTCGTAAAATGCAACATATGAACCATTAAATTATTCTATACGCGAGGAGTGTTTTATGGAGAACATATTTCAACACGGTTATAGGATTTTATTATATTATAGGCTTATATTTCTAGCTTTCTTAGTAGAACAATGAGTGTCATCAATATGAATCGTAAATTGTGTGCATGATCTGTTGTCTTTTTTTTTGCTTTTGTTGTACTGTCGCAGGTTACGACAAATCGTCAGTATATTGCAACATGTGTTGTGCACATTTTTGAAGCACATAAAACAAATCGAAAAACAGAGAAATATACGAAATGTTTTTTTACAGTTTGTTCAGTCGACAAAACTAACAAGCCAATCCTCATTCTCTCTTTGTGAATTTTTTCTTATCCCCATCAGAAACAAAAACAGCAATCACATTTCATTTCTTAGGCAGACATTCCTGTAGGGTTCTTCATGTAATATGACAAAAGTGAGCAATACAGTTTATGTTTCAATATAAATCCATGAGTTCAAAG
>VICI01001267.1:0-24153 GCA_019593645.1 Akabosia matsudoensis | reverse complement strand
CTACATCTGTTGACAGACAATCATATCAATCTTATATTTTCTCTGTAAACAGTTACTTGACCTGAGTTCAAAAGTGTAAGAAAAGCTTACATCTCTGTCAAAGTTTCGAAACAACTACTTTTTTCTATATCTGTTTTTTTTGTTGCTTTTCTGGATGAAACCACTACCGAGTCGGTGTTAAACTACCAGTGTTAAATAATTTATAAATGGATTTGAATAGATTTTGGGAATGGTGAAGGCTTCGAATACTATCTTATTCTGCGAGAACAGCTTTCACGATTGTACAACGAAATGTGTATTTTTATACGATAGAAATTAACTTAATTTTTTACTGCTGCAATTGTATTCCTACACCATGAAAGACAATCCTCCGATGTTGTACGTTGACTTGTGCATCCCTTAACATTTTTTATACTTTTTGTATGTATACAGATTGGAGATTTGTATTTTTCTATGTATATTTTACACGTTTGATAGAATAATATATTTTATGCATAGTTAGTCTTTTAATGTACATCTGTGTTTTAAAGAAACGGTAAATATATGCCATTTGTAAAAAAAAGAAGATACGCAATAATGAAGTACCATGGAAAAAAAATTGTGGAAACTAAATTGACAAAATATATTTTCATCTTATTCCATGAAGAAAGCTAGTGTACTGGACTACACACGTCGTCTTGCACCAAATCTACCAAAAAAACAGACGCGTTCAGTTTATATGTGGTGTTTATAAAAACGCATGCTTTCCAAGAAAGAATTTTTGATTTTCATCCATTCCAGCGGTATAAGAGGACATTTTAACTCGAAGATCAGACCAGCAAGCTCAAATAGAAAGAATTGCAATAGAACAAGAATCCTAATTAACGATAAGTCATTAATTGTCACTTTTGCCTAGCAAATCGTTGAGTTACATGCGTTGCTATGCATACTTCGCTGGATATGTCACTCCTTGTACCTCCGATTCTGGGACATTCATATGGAAGTGCGCGCATGGTAGATACTCGAAGATACAATGATTTAGAACTACCATTTCTGTAGTTATTCGTTATTATACTTCATTACCCTAGTCTAGATGGGTAGTCTAGTCTAGATAGTCTAGATGGGAATCTAACGATCTAAATAGGAATTTGCCACTTTTCATCGTGCGTAGTGGTCTGATTTTAGTTCATGAAATACAAAATTCGGTCTAACAATCTTGTACAAAGGCCTTTAAGCTGCACGTTTGACAACTTAAGAGGTTCTATTACTTATATTACTGATTTAACTTGCAACAAGACCGCAAAACGCCAAAATATGACCCAGTTAACTATGTTTTTGAAATTTACTCCTCTGCACTCTGTCTTTTCTCCTTAGCGACTTATGTTTATATCCTCTCGTTTAAAGTTATATCTCTCTAGTGTCAATGCCCATACATCAAATTTTATAGTTTTTGTTAATCGAAGAGCCGCGTACATTTTGTCTGCACACGATTTTCTCTATATTTAAAGATTCAATTATTTATATACAAAGTGCATACAGAAAAGCTGAAATACGTGGACAAAATTATAATTAAATTTTGATTCTTGCATATCCGTAAAGCTATTGGAAAATAATAAATCCTAAAAGTTAGTCTAAATGATTCTGGCATTTTGCACATCCTGGGCTTCGAAGCTCGTCGTCTTAAACCTCAAGTACATTCATCCTACACCGAGACTGTTACTGGCGACCGACTACGACGTGACTGATACGAATCACGATGATAATGTCAACAGGCTCAACGCCTGGTTGTTGATCACCCTTTCCACGAAGAATTATCTTTTCTCCATCCTCCAGTCAACCTTTCAAGTTCATTTCGACGAGTTTCCGACCTTTACTGATTTTCTTGCTCAGCCAAGTTTTGCACTCTTCTTGGTCCCTAGCAGACTTTCTTCCGCAACCTGGAATGAAAGCAAGTACATAATATAATTGCAGGTAAGCTTCACATTTCCTATGAAATTTCGTGACATGAAACGTCGCATTATGCAAATCTTCAATTGGCATGTTAAGAAGATGCATCATATTCCTGCCTCCTCGTGTTTTCCGTCCTTTTACGCCACCACCACCAGAGAACATGCCGACATTGTCCCTGAATGGAACAAACAGAACATAAGCCCTCCCTCCCACTAAGTACTTACATTGGCGGATTCACGTCCTCTTCACTCTTGATGCTTTATGGTGTTTTCATCGTAAACTCTCATCTTGTGAGGTTCACTGATCACTTAGGAATGCCTATGCTTGTAAGATTAACTTGAACTGTTAATTTAATCCATGAAGATTGCCTCAAAATTCACTCTCGAAAACAAAAACTATTTCACTTAATTTATCTGGACAATTTCCGCCCCTATTCATCCCTATTTAGATTCTTATCCGGGTGATACTTCAAAGCTAACGTCTTGTACGCTTTCTTTCCTCAACTCTTCCGGAGTGCATTACGACTTCACCTCCATCATATCATAACATGCAGTTTCCTTTACCATTTCCATTTTGTTCGTGTCTTTTTCTCAGCTACCCTCGATTGTTAAATAAAATGCTCATTTTCCCCCTAACTCAACCCAAAACAATCCTATCCTACAAACACCAATACAAAAACTTTAAAATTCCGAGAGTTCAGTGGAAATAATTAATTTTGTGTAAAAGCTCGGAAAATATTTCGAGGGCTTTAAATAGAGCTGGATTGTGTTAATACCGAAAGTTATTGAGTTGCAGAGCCCGATAGTTAGTCTCGAAGCCTGAATTGAATTCAAAACGATAAATTATGCGACGAGTCTATTTTCACGAGTCCTGTCGTTGCCGTGATAAATGCTCGGCCCATGTCTTCCAAATTTAAATGAACACAACTTCAGACGTATTAGTAAAGGTACCAGTATATTCAATTCATCTATGTCTGTCCATGCAAGAAATGTGCATCAACTCAGCTTATGTAAACAATATTTCTTAGGCAAAGGCATGACTATTTCCATCCCGATTTTAAGTTTCTCGGAATTGGTTTGTGAGTATCGCGCTGTATGAATTTTGTGGTCTGCAATGGAATTGACCTGGACTCAGAAATCAGTAAATCTTGAAAAATGCGAGCAAGTTTACAAAAACTCTTTTCTCGTCAATCTTTGTACAATCAGGAATTTAGCAACATTTTTACACGGAGTGCCTACTTGGGCTATCACGCATCTCTGGGCTGTCACCGGTCAACGAAGGAAAACAACGTTTCAGTTTTCCCGATTTCTCATAATGTATGTTTCCGTCTATTTTATGTGCCAATGAGTAACCATAGAATGAAGTACTAAATGTACATTACATGATGAATGCTCATAAATCTTAAGAAAGATTATGATCTACAGTCGTTCTTTAATTGTTCGCTACTAGGTTCTTTTGGTTGCTTACAACTTAAAAGATTTTAAATTAGAACTAACCTAATCAACGTTTATGTACAACCGTTAACCGTTTAGAAGTTTAGTAGCGATTAAACATATGATACAAGACTGTTAGTTTTAAAACAAACTTGACAGACCTAAACCTTCATATGCATTAATTTTTGTTTTTCAGGAAGTAGAATTAAAATTATCATGTTCAAGCCGCATAGCGTACCCAAAAATGGCGAACTTATTACATTTTGCATACTTTATAACCATACAAAAAAACGATTTTCAGTTTCACTGAACATAATATGACCATCATCAAGCTTCCTTTATTCAGAGACATACAATCAAGGGTTTCTTACCCTACCCTTACCAATTTAAGCCATAACAGAATTTGATTACATTAAACTGCATTCCTTCCCCTTGTTGATCTTCAATACTTTGGACTGTTCGTTCGCAACGATTTTTTTTCGTCAAATCCATTCACTTTAAATTTTATTATATTTAAAAATGGATACATTTTCTGATAAGAATTCTTTAACTATAGTAAACTACTTGCTTTTACATGGTATTTAGCTACGAATACTGTTATTATCTTCCCCGCGAATCACCTACAGTTTATCCTAATGTAAAATTAGACATGCATGTTACAGATAATGATACTATGAACAGTCATGTTATTTTGTAACACGTTAGCTGGTATTAATTACATTATGTTTTGAATGAATACGCCAATGTATTCAAAACACAAAAGTATTGTCTCACAGCATAAAACACAATGTCCTTTTACTACCAGTACCTAGATCTATGCCGAAACGTAGAAATTGAAATCTAGAGTTATTCTGATTACATTATATGGAAAAAATGCACAGCCACTTGATTACTACCTGCCATTTAGATACCTATCTCAAGTTTGGGGAAACAAGTTGTACATTTTTACAAAAAAATCACATAGGGACCCTTCAGATTTAATAAGTTTCTCAGTTTTCAATAATAACAAAGTCAAAGTTACTTTGAAAAGGCAGCAGTATTCATTTTAAAAAATCGTTGGAGGAAGGCAAAGTTTGCAGTACACAAGTGAGAGCGGAAGCTCTTCCTCTTTTTTGCATAGGTTCTTGCCTTTTTGGAGAGCTGGTTTACTATCTTTGTACTATCCACTGTAGCTCAGTATTGCAAAGGCTTTAATGTTGGAGCGCAACAATGCAAGAAGCATGGCTAACCTTTTCAGCGTACATAAAAAGTAAATGTTTTTGATGACAGTGGCGTCTGTGTGCAAGCCTCTTGTAGTGAACGTAGCCAAGCTAAATATTACATTCGTGACAACGATTACCTCACAACTTGCATTTTTATTGAAACTCTTACGTCCCTTCTTGTTGCGTATAAATTACAATATTAGTTAACCATGCAGTAAAGTATGTATTGTTAATGCAGCTACTCGCATTCTTTCTTTTTTTTGTTGGAAATAAACATTTCATTTCGTATCACTCACGTTATATCATCTTTTGGCTTTTAGTCATCCTCCAGCTTGGCGATTAGCTGGTTTTCCTTTTCTCAAGACAAATTTTCAGAGCACGAATACTAACGCATGAAAAGTGAAAAAAAAGACGTTGTACGGCTTACGGTGTGTTAAGTAATCGGAGTTGTTATATTAATCGTGATATTGTTTCTGTGATTTCCACTTCAGGGTTGTTGCTGTGACTAGGCGAAAGTATAAAAATAAAAGTGTGATCGATATGAGGTCCAAGAAATTTCAGGCTGGATAGGGAAATATGAAAAATTGAAAGTTTTCGATTGCAAGTAAAAGTTGTTTGAAATTTTTAAAAGAATGAAATCCCACTGGAGTGTTTTGGTTTAAATAGAAAAATGTAAGAGGGAAAGATACAGCTAATAACATTTTGTATTAAAAGTATTATTCATGCCTAATTTTTCCGATTCCAGAGGAAATAGGCTGTGTTCTTCAGGTTTCTGACACGTGCGCTACTTGTTTGCTTATCCCAGTCAGCGTATATGAACAGGTTAACGTTATATGGCCATCTATTTATGAAACTGCAAATGTCACTGTCACAAGCAGTAAATGGAAATTTCTATTTATCTAAAAGCAACCGCTGGGTGAACCGCAAGATCATAGTTCACTAGAACCGTTATAGCCAACTAAAATATTTTCATTGCGTCTAAAGTAAAAGGGAAACTGTTCGATAGTCTATTGTATTTGCATACGTTTGGCTCACAATAATTTTCCTTGGCTAGCCCACCAACAACCGGTAACTATAATCGTCATTTTGTTGTAGTAGTGTTTACAATTTACAATACCTGACAACCCTCGCAACGCAAACAGTAAGTATTCCCTTTGAACTGTTTAGGCGTCTAGGTGGCAGCTTTCTGTTACAGCAGTTATAGCGTATTGGGTTTTATACTGATAATGTCATGTGAAAATTAAGCTTGCCAAACTGAAGATGTGGTGTATCTTCTGGTTGTTGTGGTATTGTGAACATGTTTAGTCACTTTTGCTTTTCTATTAGGTTCACAAAACGATATTGACAGATGAACTATTGACTGAGGAAAGAAGAATGGACTGTAGGTGTTCATAATTTGTAATTTCGCTCATTTCATGGCAGGGATATTCTATTCGTCGCTTCTGATCTAATGTCTGAGACGTTACAGAAACTTTGGGCTAGGAAATTCTAGTGTGACGCAGCAAAGTACTTTTAATACCAACGATGTAAAGATAGTCCTCCCTCGAAATTATAATTAGGACTTTTATGCCGTATTATGTGTGGTGACTGGTGACGTTCGAAGGGAAGAACCCAGTAACCGTTGCACTGTTTTACGCTTCAATGCCCAAACGACAAAAAAAAATTGTCACGAAAGTTATGTGAAAGTGTTGAAAATATATTATTGATAATAGGTACGAAACATGTCTAAACACCGCGTGCGTTTTTATCACTATTTTTTATTAATGCTTTAAATTAGGAATGTGTATCACTTTACTTTATTTTTAAGTTCGCATTTTGAAGAGAAAAAAACCATTCATTTTGTGTAGTTCTTACCAATTCACTTCTAAAACCCTATAGTTGAATTGAAGCAGTTTATTGTTGTTCTACGATGAACCTGACATTTTTTTACCAGGTCAATGGCAATTTTAACTCAAAGAACAATTTGTGAGGAAAGCTAGGTTACACAATACTAATTCATATCAGAAGCCAGATTATTAAATCACTGCTATGGGAATTTTTTGCATGAATTACACCGGAAGCATTTTAAAGAAAGTTACCTGCATTGAGCGCACTCATTTTAATTGGTGATTGTATCAACTTATGAAAGTTAACGAAGCCTATCTATGTGTTTAAGCTGAAAAATTGTCTCCCAATAAATGAAGATTAGAACTAAATCGTTTTATTGCACTGTGCTGTAATTTACTTAGTAGATGGACGTATTTAACATAGTTTATTTTTGTAACGTTCTATAGTTGCGTAAGATCCATGATATCTGTCAGAACGTATCAAAGGACAGAAAAGTAATCAAATTGGGTTTGAAGTCAACATCAAATTAGCAGCATTTAAATCAAATGAATCAGCAAAAGCGAGAGCATACTGAATGTTCATGTCGTCTGAATAAAATGTAATCTGGCTAGACATGTCTGCAGTGTACATATTTTTAAATTCCCATCAGTTTTAAATATGATGATGTTGTTACCCAGTCAGCAACCTTTCCTAGTAATCAGTTTTTGAGATGTGAAACTGTCCTCAAATTTAGTGTCTACGAAAACAACAGATGACGAGCCATATTTCAGCTTGATTATGACGAAATTAAAACTTTTTTGTCGAAACCAATCAACATGTACTACGATATCTATCTCACTGTGCAATTTTTAAATTAGACGTATGAATACAGGAGCGAAAGTTTTCGTAGACTATTTTCCTTGCTTCCTGTCGCTTACTTTTGAACGCAGGCGGAGGATGAATGTTGTCTAATGCATGGCGTGGCCAACAACGAAAAATTATAACCCTAACAGGAACAGACAAAAAGCATTGAGTATTGATATTTGATGCAATGCAAAGTGACATTATGTCACTTGAAGCATCCCTGTTTCTCGCATGATAATGATTGATGAAGTCATAAATGCAGTTTGCTGCAACTTTTGAAAAAAATTGCTGTTGCACTGCAGTCTAGGCGACCTTAGTAGTTTTCGCTCAAAAATATTAAATTGCATACCTGAAACTTGAAATTATCACTGCCAGCAGTCTAAAGGAAATTTTTAAGTGCATTTCATTGACTATAGCACAGGTATAGGAAATGCCATGCGTGTTAGCTTGCTGTTGATACATTTTAAGAAATTCATAGTAATTTATGTGCATGGGATTCCATTATTTGAAGTGTATGGTCAAGTGGCACCTGCGATCACATACTCGCTATGGTAAATGAATAAAGTAATGACTTCAATCGCTGTTTCCGGTGTTTAAAAATTGGAGCTGAAACGTGTCCAAAACACTGTATTCAAATTTGGTAAAACTTGTGTGCATGTTCTTGACAAATAAATCCCGAACAGGACCATGTCGAATAGAAATGCGTAACTTATTTAGGCACTAAAGGAGTCCTACGTATACACGTATGTTTCCTTGTTGAAATAAGATATTATTATTGTAGATTCTCATAGCTATGATATGTATTCAAGAACTATGATGAAAATGGTCAAATAAATAGGGCTGGTTTTACCATGTAGGACTGAACTTAGTCTAATGTGACATGGTATGGTAGGCGTCGTAATATCTCTGACAGCAAATTGAGTATGTTCGGTAAGCTCTGGCAACCTACATTTTAAACGAGCGAGCTGAATCTTTCAATTTGACCTTGTAATTACTACCGTGAAAAGGTGTTAATTACTTATTGCTAATACTATAATCCTTTTTGTAGTACCGGAAATAGAATGACTTTGGCATGAAATCGCTTCGCTAAATGTTGAACAAGACCATGCCGACTTTATCTCTAATTTCAATCTTTAAATAAATCCATTAATTTGCCTCACGTTATCGGTCGTAAATAAAAAAACCTAACGTATGGTCACATAGTGTGGATTTGATATTCAAAACTACCTAGGAAGCGACAACAAGATTTTCAACCAAAAATTAACTGCTGATATAATTATTGATAACCGATTATCCAAGCAAGAGTTGGATTTTACGCAAGTACGATTTCATACTAAACATTTAGGAATAATCACAGATATTCATGATCTGTGTGCAAATGCCGTGAATCGAATCATATTTTGAAAACTATACAAAGGTATATGCAAATAGTTTAGGACCGGCACCTTTGTTTAAAATTGTTGGGCTAACCACGCGTTGCTTTGGTAGTGCGGTTTGGTAACCAAATTAGTCGTTTGGGTTATTTTTTGCTAAACTATATGCAATCATATGTCATGTATTCATGTGCATTTTACTCCAAGCATTTACCTGAAAACGACAGTTTTATTTGATTTGAGTCATGAAGGACAAAAATTAATATGCAATATGTGATCGTGTGACGGAGAGCTTTTCCCTTTCCGCGCGAGCAAAGTGTCAGAAATAATTTGATGGAAATGATACCAATTTTAGCTATATAGTTAGAAATCTGATTTTCACAAACGAAAAAAAAAAGCGGCTGAGCTTCTTTTCCAAAATGTTTATCGCCGACGCGTAAAATTTCACGACCAAAACAGTTAAATATCTGGTAGAATTTTTTTACGCATTTCCGGTTTGTAGACTGTACCGCACTGCACCGTACCATGCGCACCGCACCGCTAGTAAAATAATACGTAATCAAGTAATATGTTATTTTCACTGTTAGCTAGCCAAACACAATTGCCTGCTAAACATCAAAGTTATTTTTAATGTGGCAAAAAAGTGGTTACACAAGCTTCCTACCATCTTCCTTAACGATATACTATCCCACATGAAGAAAATCTATCATCAAAGTTATGACACCATCAATTGACACAACCTTCGCAGGCCTTATTCTTCACTTCTACGCGAACGTAAAAGTTGAAAAGTTGAGAAACGTCTTTTTCTTAATTTATGTTGTTCAGCCGGTTGCATTATATGCCGTACTGATTAACCTTCAAAATTAGATTAAAAATGGACATTTAATTCCATTGTTTTGCGTACCGTGTTGCCACAAGAATGTTAGGAAACAAACGTCAAGCTCAACATGAAGGGGCACAAGATGTTTTCTTTTCTCCATCGTTATAAGAGTTCTCCTGAAAGCATTTAACTTTCAATTTTTCAATTCGTCAAAGTGCGGAAATGGGGATTCTATATAAAATTTGTCCACAAAATACTATGGACAAATGACCTTGCCATCTCTGTCTTAAGTTATATGTCAGCTGCAATATAAGTGGAAAACATGCATAAACGTTACAATTAGAAGATAATAATCTATATACATGCAATCCGTCTATCTATTCTTTTCAAATTACTCATTGGGCATAATCGCATAAGTATAAAATGAATGTAACATTTTACGCTGTGGTGCACAACACGTTTTGCACGAAAAAAATTAAACGTAATTGTTGTTATCTTTTTTTAATACAAACATTTCATAACTTCCTTCCTACAAAAACCAGTAATTCTAGACAAAGTCACGTGTGTAGGAATGCCTCGCAGATATTCGCAGTTGAGCGTTTCTTGCAGATGTGTGCAAAATTTTGGTACAATTAACATCACAGTGATACATTTAATGTAGAATTATAATAGAACAAACCAAATTGTCAATTGTAGCATTTTGGTAACCTGTTGTTCGCACAAAAGCGTCCAACTTTTAGAAGCAGGAGCACTTCCCTCTCGTCGCGCTTACCGTTGACAGTCGAACAAGCTTTTGAAAAACATTCATGAAAGTAAAAGTTGCCTAGAGCAATACAAAGAGTTCTATACGGTTGCCACGTAATAATGAATGCTGTAACTCTGTTGATATAACCATTTTTTTATCGAAGTGAGACGGTTGAGGAGCAATAATAGTGCATTCGTCATGCTTCAAGTAATAAATGCGATGGAGTAAAAAAAGATATAAATATTTTTGTCAACACATAAGACCTAGCAGTTTTCCCATCATCACATCGCACACAATTATTTCGCTGTACCTTCTTAAAAAATTCTATTTCTCCCTCGTGCTGCACATTTTTACTGCAATTCATCAGAAGACAAAAACAGAAAGTAAAAAGTGTGAGGGAAATGGCAATTGTACATTAGTGAAATATACACACAACGAATATCTTTTTTTGCCTAACTCTGATCATAATGACCACTTTAGAAATCCAATCAAGTGCACAGGATTCATAAAACACACGATAAAGTGTAGAATATATTATGCTACTTTACTTTTAGAAATATTTTGGAATATTAAATATTATCTGTTGAAGTGTACTTGTGGGTTTTAAGCACTCTAAATATTCATGCGTTTCCTTGTATGATTAGGGAATTAGCACTGTTTGACAGTGACTTTCATGAGATAGGTATGCAAACGTCTTACATAATTATGTATTCAAACTCTACTCGTTTGGTTGGCGTTTTCTTGGCGTTTTACAAATGAAATTGTGGTGGCACACAGCTAGTCACTTTTTTTAATGCTGAGAGATCTGACAAAGAAATTACTGCACCAATCATTCTCAATCAACATGTTCAGTAGAACTTGACTAACATGTAATCGACATTCAAGAGGCATGATTACACTAGTAAATCGTTGCGCAACAGTCATCAGTCATGTTTGCAATCTCATAAGTGTCAACAATGGAAACAGCAAAATTACTGCATAGTGAGGAATACCTGAGAGAGACGAATTGCTGTTGTTTCGGTTTGAAAACTGCTTTCTAAACCGTTCTAATCGCTTTGAAAACGGTACTCAGCACCATGACAAAGTGGACATTTGTAATTGTATAATGGCGGAGGAAACTCAATTTTTCCTTGGTGAAGTGCAAAGGAAAACTTTGTATCTAATTGTTTCTTTGAAATAATGCTGACATAAGAGAACAAAGTCAACCATGATCTTATAATTATTGGCAGTAAAAGGTTTTGGCTGTTAATGTCTTATGCAAATCAAAGTTTTAAAGAAATAGTGTTGCTGGACTCGGTGCTTAAGTTGAGTGGCAATATTTTTCATTATTAAAATTTTATTAAATATAATTTCAGTTTCATACTATTGCTATTCTGCTGTCGGATCCTTGTCGGTTTTGGAGGAATAACGTTTGATGGATTGTACGCGCAAAATCAATCTCGGACTGTCGCCTCTTCGCTCTAAAAATCACCCTAGAACTCTGCCAAAGGAAAATTCATGGAAACGTATTACTCGTGCTGAGTAAACTGTTAGGAATCTGGAAAACCGTATCTTCCATAGTATTCCCCTGAAGCAAAGTCTAAAATTGGTGTTCGGAAAAGCGATCAACGGTACTGGTGTAACATGCGGTTTTCCTCCATACTAACTCTGGTGGGAATTTTTAGTCTCTCACATTCGCTGATCGTGGGCGGTCCAAAGAGAAATGGAATGGGTAAGAATTTACATCTTGAACACACTCTCTGGACTAAATGGTTGCACGGGTATAAGAGAAGGGAACTTGTGGGAATTCTAACAGGTGCTTTTGACGTAACAAGCTCATACTTTTTTCCTCGACTTTTCCCACAAGTATTCAATGGGGGTGCAAGGAGCTGTCCCGGAGGAGGATGCACGCTTGCAATACTTTGTTGGCTGACAAGAACTGGCTGCGGTGGAAACTCGTACGATGAAATGTATGCATACCAGTTTTTGAAATATTTTGACATTAAAAGGAAAATCAGTCGTTATAACTACTTTTTAACGTTCAAATAGGCAAGCTTCATCGACATCATATTTGGCATCCTCCCAGCAAGCGTTGCGCAAGGAAGAAACCTTCGACATAAATGACTTGTCGGTGTCTGACTACGATGTTGGTAAGTCGTTTTCATTAAATTTTCTGAACATTTGTGATTGGTAAAAGTGCTGTGAATTCTCTAACTGTTCCTTTTTCGTATCAGAATGTGGAATACAAAAGATGGGGGCACAAAAGCGTATTATTGGAGGGAATACTGCAACTTTTGGAGAGTTGCCATGGCAAGCTCACATTCGAATTTCAGGATTTCAGTGTGGAGGAGTCCTTCTCAACCACTATTATGTCGCCACAGCAGGTTTGCTACGAAATTTTTGCGATTGCCGGCTGTTGAAAGTGTGGTCTTTGCAATTACAATTCAATTTTTTAACGAAAAAACAACTTCCTGGGAAAAGTTGTCGACTACGTATGTGATTATAATGAGCTTTTGTTTGAATGAAATGTGGTTTAGCACATTGTGTCCATCGAGCCAAGCTATCTGATATTACCATTTACCTCGGGGAACATGATACGAAGGACACTGGGCGTTGGTTGGAGCCCCTGCCGGAGGAGAGATTCGCTGTTGTTGAACGAATCATCCACCCTCGATTTAAATACATGTTGACGCAACCTGACAGGTAGGTTTCTATTTACTTTAAAATGAATAACTGTTGTCTGAACAGGTAAAGGTTTTACTTTTTCGAAATAGATTTGATGTCGCACTGCTCAGACTACACCGCCCAGTCAGATTCAAGGCCAATATAGTTCCAATCTGTTTACCTCAGGACGAAAAAAGTTACGAGGGAAGAGTCGGTGTAGTTGCTGGATGGGGAAAAACTGACACTTCATTTGGTATTTTGTTACTTAATCTTGAAAAAAAAACACGGAAATAGCATAAATTTAATAAGTTTGTCTAATTATAATTTACTAGGTAAAACTGGGACAAATGTTCTTCAAAAGGTTTTGGTTCCCGTGATCAATAATAATGAATGCAGAAGATGGCATCACCAGAAGCACATTCGCGTAGAGCTCCACGATGAAATGTTCTGCGCTGGGCATAGGAACGGGAGAATGGACGCCTGTCTTGGTGACAGTGGTGGACCCTTGGTAGTTCTAGACGAGGGTCGGTGGACACTCGCAGGAATCACCTCGGCAGGATTTGGGTGTGCTGTTGATAGGCAACCAGGAATTTATCATAAAGTTGCTACTACAGCGAGGTGGATAAGAGCACAGATATCCGCATAAAGATGTTTCAGTCAGTCTCTTTCTGGTATTTTCTAAAATACTTGGAAGCTTCAAAAGAAAAGTATTCGGGCTTGTGTATATTTTTTCATAGGAATGCATACTCAGCCCATTGCAAAGAAAACAAGTCAGTTTCGTGTCAGAGTTGTAGTAATTTATTTTATTTTTCTTCGCAAACGAATATATTTTTTTGTACCATACCATGTTAGGTACTCGCTGTATGTTTCTCTTCTCCGGTTTCAAGTTCCATAGTTTTTTAGCCATTCCATTCCATGTTCCATGTGTGGAAACGAGCATGAGACTATACTGCCTAGAAAATTTGTACATCAGAGTTATCTATTTTTTTATTATATTGAATCGAGATATATTGTATTTTGTTATTTTCTGTTACACTCAGTTTTTATTGTTGGGAATCGTTATTCTTGATCTGTTAACTATACTGTTGCATTTTTAATTTTAGCGCACAACGTCCGGGAACAAATGAAAACATACAAATAAATAATTTTATACGTTTTATGAAAGTCAAGAGTTTGATCTGTAATTGTAGCTAAAGTTATTCCACCATACAGTATTCATGGAAACTAACCTAATGTCACCCATACAGTATCCATTGGAAATTAAAATTGTAATTGCAGGCGGTATTGGAATAACATGAAAGCTATATAGATAAGCTTGTAAGTGCATAATGAAAGGGGGTGGTAAAATTCCAGACAATCTATCGTCAATCGTTGTAAAACTTAAATTTTCTTCATTTATTTGAATTTTACGAGCACATACTGGCTAGACAGCCAGCTAGTGTTGCGATAGACATAATGTTTTGTTCATAAGCGTAAGTTGCACTTATCTACGAATTATTTTGATCGAAACGTTAAATCTTAACAGGAACTGCTTTTGTTACTTTTCAATCAATGTATCGCATACATACATATGTACATAAATTAAATTCAAACACAACAGTTACTCAGTTATTTCCGATACACGCTGTAAATTGTGTAGGAAAATTGGTTTTTATTTGAATTTTACGAGCACATACTGGCTAGACAGCCAGCTAGTGTTGCGTAAGTTGCACTTTTCTACGAATTATTTTGATCGAAACGTTAAATCTTAACAGGAACTGCTTTTGTTACTTTTCAATCAATGTATCGCATACATACATATACTCCATTCACGTGGAAATGTCCTAAAATACTGTGCATTTTAAATGGCGAAACCGGACAGGTCGTCTTGAATGCACAGTATGTACATAAATTAAATTCAAACACAACAGTTGCTCAGTTATTTCCGATACACGCTGTAAATTGTGTAGGAAAATTGGTTACTATGAATCACGTTAATCAGCATACCAGTATATACAAATTTAATATACCACATTTGTAAGCACACGGATTCTGATTGCTCTATTGTTACATATCACGCGCGCTATAAAGAACAGTTTTCTGTTTTTCATTCTTAGTGAAAATTGCAGATTATCAATCTCAAGAAAAACATGTATGCAAAACGTAACTGCATTTTAACCTGCCATGAAACACAACTGTCATTGTGGTGCTACTTGAAACCTTCCTCTAATTACAAGATTGAAAAGAACTTTAATCAAATGGAAAACGATTTTCTCCTTTTTTCTACTTTTATTTCATTACTCGCCTCTTGTGCTATTTATCAACTTGGCAGGATCATATTCACAAACAAACAAAAACTGCATTCTCATCTATCACGTTTTTCATTGCGTCCTTTTTTCATTGACGCCAGCCTACTGATATGACTTAACTTCAATTTTCGGAAAGATTTCCCTTTTTAAATCTTACATAAGATTCGCGTGTACATGAATGCATGTATTTGACTACATTTTGAGTCACTACGAACAGTTTGTCGATTGATAATATGACGCTAGCACACCGCGATATGGACCTGATCCGTCAAGCAACTGCCGATGGTGTCAAGTTAGTCAACCAAAGCCTTCGTGGAAACAACTTTCCGAAAACTTTTCCGGAAGAGTCCCCGACAAGCAGGTATCCTGCTTAGGGGTGTAGTGCAATGAATGTGCTTTCAGTTTATACTTGTGCAGTTTTGTTAAATAACTTGTCCCACTTTACGGAGTGTTTGAACTGGTCGGAACCATATGAAAAAATTCGAAGTGATTTCGTTAGATACGTTCGTAGGGAAACTGTGTTTGAAGATGATACTCAAGCTCTTTGGGACTCATACGATTCATCTCGAGAAGGAAAAGAATTGGACGGAAATGATATTAATTTCTTCACAGCGAATAATTTAGTTCGTGACAAGACAAAAATTAGTGTTACGAACAAAGGAAATCCGGGGAGAGACTCAGCTATTGACAATTTGTTTCACGAACAAAAATCAAAAAAGAAAGCAGAACAGTTCAATACATCTTTAAATGGAGTGGCTCATGGAGCTTCAGTTGTTAAAGATGCATATCTTCCGGGTGCAAGATTAAGACGCATTGACGATGAAATCGTAAATGTTCATTACTACACAGGAAAAAATATACGGGATGTACGCATTCCGCATATGCCGATTCATTCCATTCCTTTGGAGTCGCTAAATATGGGAGGACTGTCGCCAGCTCTTTTTAAAGACATGTCTCCACCACCAGCCCCGATTGGCTCAACACTTTTAATCCCCAAAAAGGTCAGTGGGCAGCCCAAACTTCCTGGCTTCGACTTGTTCGACAGTAAAAAGAAAGGTAGGTCATGCGATCATATGTGTTGCGAATACCTGGGGCGATTTGAGTGCAAATATTTAAATAACCTTCCAACAGTTAAATTGAGATCAGTTCCTTTTTGAATTCTCAAGTCATTGATCACTTCTTCCACAACTTCTGCATTTGAAATTTTCTACGTGTTTTATGCATGATTTTATCTCTTCTCTGAGTTTCAATCCCTAGTCATTTACAGTTGACTACTTCATCACCCGCCCATCTTTATAAATGAAAACATGCTTACATCTTTCGAAAATATTTCTACGCAGCAAATATTGTTACAAATAGCCAACGGAATTCTTCTCCTGGTTCTAGTTAGTATATTTCTTGCTAATTTTTCTAGCTAATTGGTTGATACCAGCTACTCATTACGTGTCACAATCACAATACCTTAAATCCATTTTAATGTACATATTTTTATTGTAAAGTTATATTGTTAAGATATGCCATCGCCTTAAAAGTTAATATTGATGTAGATCTTGCATAGGCAAGTGCACAAGATGATTTTGTGAACCCTTGCTTGACTGTATTACGACGGTTAAAAGGAAACTATATATAGGTATACCTGATAATGACCAAGATCTCTCTCTCTCTCTGTCTATGTATATTAAAAACTTTTTGTTCATTCCACATCCGTATTTTCTTGGTGGGGCACCAGTACCAGAACAAAAGGCAGTTTATAATTTTTGTTTCTCAGCGAAAATTCTATTTCTTCAGCAAAACGGAACGGAGTTTACTCTGACTCTTCACTCACTTTTCTGCCTCTCTAAGTTTGAAAGTCAACGCAGGTTGCTTGCTTTTTCATCGTAGATATCTATGACAAAAGAGTAATCATTTCAGCTCTACTGATCACAGCCAAACAAAATAACACTTTGAAGGCACAATACTGACTTAACGAGAGCAACAGTTGCCCAAGTTTCGAGAAGCTCTGAATCCCTAGTGATAAGGGGCACAATCTTTAAAAACGATATCTGCATAGGTAAGCAAAGCAGGTAGAAAGACGTACCAGGGTTTTGAGCCCTTCTCTTGTGTGAGAAACGCATTGAAATGGAAATTTTTGTGTAAACAATAAACACTGCAACGACGACTCAACGCGAACAATCATGTCATCATTGTAATTAGACAAGTGTACTTTCAAGCTACAAGTTTGAACTTTACATTGTTTGATTAAACTGTTGATTTGCAGCAAAAGAAACTGTGAAAGTACAAGTTAAATCGCTTGTGAGAAAAAACTGTATAAAGCGATCATTTTCAAAGGACTGTAACATTTTAAAGGTTTTAACTACTTTAATGGTTGGAATACAACGCGTTTACGTAATCTATCGTTTTGCGCAAATCAATATGCGCATAGACGCCTTACTGCGCGACTAAGTAGGATCCTAGTTATAATTGAAGCTGAATAAAATTCAAGCAAACTATGTATCAATTTAGTATTAAAAATACTTAGCAGCATTTACAACTCCTACCGACGATCATATTAGCACTGCAAACTTTCCTACTATCATAAAGGGATTCCTGCCAATTAGAGTAATTATCGGTGCTCTCCTGACAAATACATTACGCCTTATAAATACACCTGAAGTCGTTTATATTCAGTATTCCAAAAGCAAATAATTCAAATGCATAGACAAATACGCCATTCAATGTTTGACCCCTTTTAAAAACACATAAAACAGTTACACGTAATTTTTAAGTACACTGTGCGGGAGACAATCTCATTACAGGGAAACCACAGTTTTTGATGAAAAGATAAGATTTACCTAATACATGATTATGTACAAGAATCCATCCGAATTTACGTGAAGACTTAGCATGTCAAAGGAACATCAGGGTCTAACTTTGTGTCAAGATCCTGAGAAACTGGATCCTTATAGCAATCGAATTTGGCAGTCTTGCCTAAATGGCATGAACAACTGCACTTTGTTACAGTACTGTTATGTTTGTCTCATGTGTTGTCAAACAGTCCGCTTGTTACTCATTGTATAAGAAACACTCGGATCCCTTCGTGGCTGAGCAGCATTATCCCCTCAGGTGCTCAAATGTACATTTGCTCATCGGTAAATTAAGGACAGCAGCACTTGGTATCAGCATCCGTTCCTTCTTGGTTATATCACACTATTGTGAATCCTGAAACATCCATTGTTTGTACCCCTCCTCTGTTCACCAAAACCTATACGACAAAAATACTGTCGCAATGATTATTACACTGATTAAACCCTGCACACACAGAGCCTTTTCAATTGACAACAATTTTCTATTTTTTCTGCATCTGTCACAGCATCACAATGTGTGTGTTTCTCAAGCACGCAGCTTGAGATGATCTATGCGAGATCATAAGAAAAATGCGTCCTTTAGGCTGCTCGGCAGTCTGAATCCATGTAGCATGTAACAATGAAATAAGTTCTCATTCATGGTTTAGTCAGTGTTCTTGTAAAACTGAAAATGAGCGAAGGGTTTAGTGACAATAAAAACAGAGATTACCGTTTTGAACCGTTTGCAAATGGACTTGAGCTCAATGGAAGTTCGTCATAAGTGAAATTTTTTTCGCTTTTCGTAGATTATCACTCGTGTCCCTTTCATTAATTATGTATTCAACGAAATCATTTGTGTAGCTTGCGATATTGTTAAAATATGGGCTAAATTTGGGAAGCTTGTTTCCTCGTCGTGTGCCAAAAGGTACAAAACGTTTCTTTCTATTTTTTGGGGAATGGAAAATAGGAAGTAAGAGTTCGGCCAAAGTGAAAAAAAAATGAAATTGGCAATAAACTGTGCACTTATGAGTACAGTCATTATTAAGTACTCTCTGTCTGACTCTGACGTATGGTCTACTAATCAGTTTTTAAGATAAAGGAATTCTTGGCTAACTGTGTTCAGTTAAGCTGTGGGCTAAAGAGATTTCGCTAAGTGGTGGGGAATCGTGTTGCTGTAATATCCAGACCTAGTTTACAAAATATAATATTACCATGACAATGTTGCATAAGTGATCGTAGCAAAAGATCCACTGCAGGAAAAGTGCTGAACACTCGGTCAGAGTTTGCTTAGGAATACTCCGGATAATTAGTGAGCACGTCTACGAGCGCCCCAAAATTCAATTCAAATGCCTGCATGAATGTATCACTCCGTAGGCGCAGCTTCGTAAATGTGAAAACTTAGTGAGAAGAATTCTTAGCTATAACTGCTGGACCAAATCGCTCAAATTGCTGACCTGTCAAATTATAGGGGACGATTTTAAACTGTTTTGCGTTTCAAAAAAGGAAAACGTTGTGATACACGTTAAGGTGTGATGTGAAGGCGGATGAACGCTCGTCTGCGTTTCCTCTCAAGTTGTGCTCCCTGGTCAAATCATGTTTTAACCCTACTTCTGTCCAAGTTACAACACTTGACAGTTTGAATACACAGGGAATAGACAGTTTTCATGAACATCACTCATGAAAATCCTGAAGCTGCAAGGTTAAAAACATAGAGGAATGGCCTATGTGAAGCTACAAAAAATATATATACAAACACTACTTGTCATGACTAGTTTTTCAAGCGCAGTAAACAAGTAGAGTATTTTTTTGGTTGGATCAAAAAACGCAGCAAGGGAGCAGCAAAGTCACTTCCGGAGCTTGGTGGGCTGAAGTTTCAATTAAGCCATTTTGTCGAGGATTCATTTTGAATTCTTCGTATACAGCTAAGCTGCAGTTGTTCTCGGATTGTTACCATTACCACGGGTTTCTCTGTTATGCATAAGCCGACGATTTGACGGTGTACATTTTACATTGTTGATCCTTATCGGTACATGTATAGTAGCTGCAAGTTTTGTGATAGCACAAGTGAACATTAGTTTACACAGTGGAAAAGTGCATCGACGAGTTCTGATAGCCATCTTTGGTACTATACAAAAAAATGATCTTGCATCCGCTCAAACAACGAGCAAGCCTGTGAAAACGGTTTGAAGGTTACTTCTTTTAGCAAGATACCCTTTATGATAAATCCATGCAATTTCATTAGAAACTAAAAAATTACTAAAACGACGACATTTCATGTGGTTATCGTTGTTGGATTAGGTTATATTGTCTAGACAAGGCAATGTTTGTAAAGTTTTTTCATAAAACTCTACAGTTCTGGAATAGTGAGACAGTGCAAGTGTGAGTATTTTGAAGCAGACATCTGAGGAGCATGAAGTCCTCCAGGTCCAGAAAGCCTTTCCGGAGGAAATGGCGAACACTTTTATCAATTGTGCTACATAGCCCAACAGTTCAGATATTACTAATATTTGGAGCTATTGCACTGGTGCAAATACCCGTAGCGGGGATCAACGTGCCTTATGAAAGTACACAAAAAGGACCGGATCCCACAGACCCTGATTTAAGTTATAGCTATGTATTGAATAAAGACGTTAGGTATAGAAAACCAAAGTACTTTAGTAATGTTTCTCCAGTTCCTAGTAGTAGTTACGGCAGTAGAAGTAGCAATAAAAGGTTTAATGAGACTTTGACCAGTAGTCATGTCAGTACAAGTAGCAATAGAAAGGCTGGGAATTCAGCCAGAAGTAGCACTGCACTCGTCGCTGCATCCAGCCCGGTGACAGTGGCGACTACATCGAAATTAGGATTACAGGATCACCGGTAATTAAAGCATTTTTTAAAATTAGAATTTGTCATAATGTTGGTATTGATTGAGTGGCAACACAATATGTAACATTTAAAAATGCTAACAACTTTCATACAGTGCGGACTCAATTCATCGACCAAATAGTAGCCCATTCAGGCTGACCTCTCATAGCCGTAACTATCGTCCATTCGACGTCTCAAATCCCAGCGGTGGGTTTAGGACGCCTGGGTACAACCGCTTTGGTTTTGCGGTAGGTCCATCAACCGAATTTCACGTTTCATCGTCCCCATTTGCAAACCGCCGGGGAGATTCTGTGTCGAGTAGTAGCAACACAGCATACGACCGAAATCGGAAGGGATATGATCGCGGAGTTGATGACGAACGTTTATACAGGCCGATTACAATTCAGTCATCATCATCAGCAAGCTCAGGCTTGTATGGGGGTAGCAACAAAGGCAAGTATAGCGGAAGTCGGTATGGCACACCAAGCACAGGCTCATCTTCATTGAGTGAAACATTCAACAATCAAGACAATGCCTATCGACCAAGACCACATCCATACGAGAGCCTGTCAAGCTCCTCTGGTAATAAAAACGATGCTAGGAAAGACCTAACATTAAGTGAGATGCTTGACATGAGTTCAACCAACGGTGACAATTTAGATTTGCAGCATAAAATGCAACTCCACGATTATTTGTATTCAAACTCTAGTAGATCAAATGAAGACGCTAGACAGTTGTCAGGTTTGTATTTTGTATGTTTTCCTTCTTGCTTGCATGAGTTGGCAGCTTGATTCAAATCAAATCGCCCTTTTGTATTCAACAACAACTAATTTTTTTTGGCGTAATGATAGGCTTTTTAAAACTGTTTCGGCCATTTCCATTGTGTTATTTTCTTGCTTTGTCATTTACTTATCTAATTTTCTTTTGCAGTGATTCCTCAAAGCTGTTGGCATGCTGGTCGAATGTATGGTTGCTCCTTGAGTGTAACTTGCGTTCTGCAAGGATCCAAACCCCTTGACCTATGTAATGGAGGCATGATTTGGGTAAGTAGATAATTGTTTACCCGCTATTTGTCGGTGTAAGTAAATGATGTTATTTGCCATGGTTGCATTTTACAACTGCAATTGCCGTGTAATAAAAAAAATCAGGCAGTCGCTTTCTCGTACGACGCATATCTCATCGTTTTTTAAATATCCTGAAGCATGGAAAATGTTGGGATGCAGACAGTAATCTAATTCAACATGTTTTCAAATCTGTCTTATTTTTTTGTAGGCATGTTGTGTACCGCGAGAGAAGGCTTCTGAGCCATCGTCTTCGGTGGGACTGTTGGACAATCCACGTAAGTACATTGTTCATTGCTAAGGTTGACTGAGTACAGTAACAGTACATCTTTCATAGAAAAACAAAATCTTTCGGTGTATTTCTGTTACATATTGTTACGAACTATAAAAATCACGACGGCTGCTGAGTATTCTCGCTCCGCATAAAACATGTCAGCTCTATCGATGACTCTAGATAAATTAATATCTGAAACTGGAATAAATATACGTTCAGGGAATTTATGTTTAATATTTGGAAACTGTGCTAAACTGTTATAAGTAGGTATGTATCAAGAAATGATATTCCTGAACCATTCCCGTTTATTTTATTTTTCGTTAAATCAACCATGAACCAAGTACAGGATATCGCATGTTTCATTAGAAGCGCTTGTCAAAATTCTGTTATTTCTTAGAATTTCACGAAAATAGTTCTCCTGTCTCAACAAGCTAAAAGTGGCCCTAGCCGAAGAATTATGTGATGACTTGTGAACTTGAAAATTCTGAACAATTTTGTTACGAAAAGTCAGCACTTGAAGAGCATTGAGGTGTCAAGGTAATTGGCGTTGAATATAGGTGTGAAGCAATGGAGTGGCCTTTTTTCACGCCTTATTTGTGCAAGAGGAAGTTGTCGAACTTACGACAAAAAAAAATGCTGACTGTGACTTGTGACACATTTTTTTATTTTTTAAAAATTGTGTACCAAAAAGTTCTTCTCCGCGAATTGGATCAAACGTGCGTTTGTTTCATGGTTTGATAACATCAGGATAGAAGATTTAGGATTTCGTATAATGTTAAAAACTTTCGTAGTTTCGTAGGACTATACTAGAATATATGTGTGTGCAAGCGTGCTTGAAAAGTCAGTCAAGTCGCTTATAAAAACGCACCACCCGAAAATGAATGACGCCACGGCGGAGTGCGTCACGAAAATGCAGTTTTCCTGTTTCTTTCTCTTTACTTTCGAACCTCTCATTTCACAATTTTTATGCATTTTCGTCTAGCTTTCAGCAGCAACAAGTCGTATCCATACGATTTGTACTTGCCGTCAAGTGGTTTTGACAACAATTCAAACAATCGTCACCCATTCAGCGTCTCCCTTCACAACAGCAATGACATATTCGGTTCAAATGCTAATGGCAACACCAAAAATACCATTCACAACCAGTTGTCATCAGGGTCATCAACATCAGCGCTAACATCTCCGTACCACGATCATGACTCATTGCAGTACCCATACCGTCCTTCATTTTCCTCTGCTGATAGGCTTGTAACTTCCAAACCTTCTTATTACAACCGTCCATCGTACAATTTTTATCGCCCTACAACGTATAAACCGATCTTATCCCAAACAACGTTGTCGCTTTCCCTCGACTCAGAGTCATATCCCCTTTACCCAGGTGATGTGATCAAGTTTGGTACGTCTTCCAATTCAATACGTCCTTTGAAGCCATACAAGGGTCACTATCACACTACGTCCCCACCAACACCTCCCCATACTCCTCCACCTCCGTTACCTCCTGTACCACCGGTGTTATCGCAGGTAACCACGCAACATCCGTATGACCCCCTTCATTCCAATGACGTCTACGGCCCTATAGGAGATCACGACAAGTACTTTGATAAGTTTGACAGCAACCACAACAGCAACAAATACGGTTCTAGCTCTCATACAAGCAACAATGGAGCCAGTGGAGGCAGCAAAATTAGCTCAATTAGTCCCAAGGGTAAATGATATCATTAAAGTCTTGACTCGCACCACGGCACTCACTCACAATTTCGAAATGCACGTGTAGAACACACAGACTTGGTCAAGGGCTGCACACAGTGCACAGTATTAGCACTTAAGCACAATTTTTAGTACTTTCCTTTAGGAAAATAATGCCGTTTAAATGTAATGCTAGCTAGGTTTGTTAAAGGTGACGATTATTTGTAATTGCAGACAAGTACCGATAGGACACCACGTTATCTACCATGTAGGTATCTGGATAATGTGTGCGTTTAAAAAATTGCATGCGAGACTTCGAATTGCATAGACAAGTTTGCGTAATCGAAGATAAGCACGGTG
>VICI01001266.1:0-24161 GCA_019593645.1 Akabosia matsudoensis | reverse complement strand
GCTAAAATACTTTATAGATTCAATTGAGACTTACCATGAACTGTAACGTAGTTCCCGTTTTTATAGCATCGTATTAGCACCTCGCCTGTAATAGAAAACAAAATATAGGTAAACAAGGTTTTTTTTCATTTAGTTAAATAGTTTTAAAATCTGATCACAAATCACAGGTTTTTGCACTCTAATAAATGGATCGTGCCAAGCTAATAATGATTACTCTTCAGCCTCATCAACAACAGGGAGAACATTCCCATTTCATTTTTTCATGTCAAGCCATCATCCCCAGCCCCATCAGTCTATTTCGCAAAATAAGCTGCACAACAAGTTTTGATGCTTTGATGAAAGCGCAAACATGCAGAATACTCAGCCAACCATGAAATTGCTGTAGCATGCAACTATCATATCATATTGATCTTCTCCTTAAAAATTCAAAAAGTTTCAATAAAACGAAAATATTAAGTGACACATGCCATTGTTCATATCACACCGAACATAATGAAAGGCAAAAGGTGTAAAACGTTCTGAAATTTATTGAAAAAAGAAGTATTACGATCAGATTAAGCCCATGATTGATTGTATACCTCATCAACGTAATGGGACGTTTCCTTGATATGGATGGAGAGAATCATTTTGGAAGATTACATGCTAATGTAGCAATCATACTTAGATTCAGGACAAAAAATGATATTTACCTAAAGGGTTCTTAAAATCTGCGAAATGCAAACTTATAAAGTATGTCTGGCTGAACAATGTGCAATAATGAACACATTAATCTTATCTTTCTAGAACCAGCTAAATGCTGAATGTGTCAATTAAATGTCTTGAGCGTTTTATGGCTATGACTGTAATGAACACACAAAACCGACGAAGACTGAGTGCCAATTTTTTTTAAACATTAGACTAGACCAGTAATTTTTCTGATAATCAAGCCACTAAACAGGTGAAAATGTCACAGTAAATCATGCGACTGTGTCAAATGACGATGTCCTCATAATTTTCGTAACTAACCTCAGTTGACTAGGCATAGGTATGTTGTCCTGGTAATAGTCGTAATAGATTTCAGTTTGAAATGAAGACATTCATAAAGTGAACACACGATCCTCAGACTAAAACTACTTTTGCCAAATGCCATCTTCAATTAGAATTGTTTTGTTAATGACCCCTTCGACCTGGCAATTTTCAAAGACCATGTACCTTTCTTCGTTTTCCATGTTAACTATTCAAATCTCATCAACGCTGGTTGTTTCGACCGTTAGAACATATTTCTCTTCAGCTGTTCATCCGAACAATAGGTTATTCATTTTGCGGAAGAGAGTGATTTTCGAATAATAACTATCTAGAGATTTTTCTTTCAAGGAACAATACAAGCACCGTGAATATATACCAATTTATAGGGAAAATGCACCGTGAACTGTGATCCTGCACGTTTGCATCGTTCAGCCTCACTGTGTAAAATAAGACACGCTTATACCCTCCACATTTGCTATGCCAGAATAAGAACACAACAATTTTCAGCTGAAAGTATCGTCTTCCTCTCTCTTGCGGTCAACCCGTCATCACATTTTAACCCTTTTGACTTTTCTCCCGTCTGATTCTGTCTCCATGACATGCACAATGTAGTGAGTAAGAGATCAAATATGTCAATTGCCACGGTAATATCATCATTACTACCACAGATAGAAACTACATTAAAAATCATCTGCCGTTTCCCTTTTTTTCACTGGTTTATGTGCCCAGTCATCATCTTGGCTCAACTCTAGTTTAACTAAAAATCTCATTTTTTTCACACCGTTCCAAATTTTATTTTCTATTGAAAGTTACACGCATGACACACATTCTCGCATCTTCATCGTTATGCATGATTCCCCATGGTTACCATTATCATTCCACCCAGTCGTGCTTGACATTGTTCATTTTAAAAGCAACACATAGTATTCTTGTGTCGGTGATGTAACTTACTAATGGTCTGTTCTTGTCTAAAGATTACTTACATGAAGAAAATATTCAAATACATTTTCTTTTCAGATTATCTCTAAAGTGACTTCTTGCTGATTTTTTTACTGTCATCATTGGCCAAAAAAATGTGCAAGTCGGTGAAAAATAATGAATGGATTCTGAGTCAAAATGTCATTTCAAAAGTTGCTGCTGTGTTGATTACAGAAAAAGATGAACAAGAGCTAGACAAAAAAAAATCTGATTAGGAAGATGTTCGGGCCAATCTTTGTTCATACAAAAAATGCAAGATGTTAAGTAAGCGCCTGGTTTGCTTTGGCACAAAGTACACCTACACCACTTCTGCCATAACAATTTTTATAGAGATATCAAGCTGTGCGTTGAGAATTTTAAAGAAACGCATAAAAAGTGGATAATATTTTAGTGCATTGTATTCTAAAACTTTTTTGCTCTTGCTGTTTCCACTTAGAAGACCAGCGATTTGTTGAGTTGATGAAAAATTAAACAGGATTATCTATTCTAAAACGTAATTTGTTTGGGAGCGTTTAAATGGGAAATACAGTTAAAATATGCATATTGCTTATCTCATTGCCAAACAAGCCAAAGATAGGCAACGCTAAATTATTTTTTGCCAGTTTTGGGCATAGTGATTACGACAACAAAAAATCTCTAACGTAAGTAGCTGACCAGGTGGTAGAAAAACACCGGGAAAAGATCAACCTAAATAAAACATGCTCTTTTTTAAACCCATGAGAGCAGAAATGATACCACGAGGAAAGTTAAACTACGAAGTTACTTATTTTGTAACAAAAAAAAGTTTCAAGACACCGTAAAACTAATTAAACCAGTACTAGTACCACATAAAAGTGGACTTGGCCGACATTCGGCAGTACAATTTTTACTGAATAGCTATTACCGCTAAAATTAGGGTCTAGTGAATGAATCCGTTGATGATGATTCGAAAAGCCTCCTTTTAAATGCCAGCTAAATGACACTCACACTCTATGCCAAAACAAATTTCATCAAACTTTTATTTATGATGAGGTGTCACATATTTCAAATTGTAGTCGTTTTCAAACATTCAAAAAAATGTATATTGGAGGTAGAGAGACCTAGCAAATATTTTATGGATTTTCATGTCTCCTCTGTGTACACTTTATTTTTCAGCTTTTGCAGTACCAAAAATTATGCATGCCATGCACATCATCCTTCTCAAGTAGTTTTTTACAACAGCTATGAAGCAAATAACCCGCAGCCCTGCCATTTTTCATCTGCTTCCTTTTCTGTCTCTTCGCCCATTTTCTTTGCTTCCACTGGTTATTACTACTATATGCTATCACCGTCTGTCATTTTCACTCCTACTTATTTCTCCCACCAAAAAAAATGTTTTGTTTTGGTGTATAGCGATTCACGCTTGTCATCTCTTAAAAACGCAGACAAAAGAAATATGAAATATGATAAATTATTGATAAACTTGAGCTTCACTCTTTTTTGGGGTGCTTTCCCAAAAACAGCACGACATACTCCCGTTTTTCCTTTCCCTATATACTCATACTCGCTATAAAAATCCACCAACAACGTGATTATCAAGAGTAGTCTATCTTCATCAAGACGGTTAGTCCATCAAAATTGTAAATATTGTACATAAATTGCATGCTTGTCAAAAACAATGACAAATTCATTTCATGATTTACAACTTCTGTTCATGTATCAATTTCATTAAACTTGAAGTTACACCGCAGCCCCTATTATTGATTTCCCTCAAAAAATATATGAATGAAGATATAATGTACTGTATGTTAGAGACAATGGTGTTATTTATCGAGAAAATAGCTCAGTACAGCTTCACATTTAAAAATATCCACCCAATTGTTCCTCTACCTACCTAAGCAATAAAAAATATACGTTCATATTTTTTTTGTTTTTCTGAAAATGAAGGTAGGTAGTTATGTTGAGTGATTCACAGATGCGTATATTTGTCCTGTACATTAAATCATGAATCATGAACAAAGCAAATGTAAAGTTAACAGCAAGAAAGTATTATGCTTGGCCGAGTCTTTTTTGTTCACAACAAAAGAATGACAAAAGTCTGTATACAGTTCCTCCGGAAGTTGCGTATTTTGTTATGGGCATACATCGAATCCAGTGAGACATGAGATGAGTGCACGCTTCTAAACGGCTTAAAACTAACTTTATGCATTTACAATAAGATGCTCCTAAACAAAAGTTGTTTTTTAAAGAGGCCCAAACCAAGATACGTAATGATAAAAAATCGACTCTTAGTAAGGATGAGGATATTGCTGATGAGGTAAAGTATGGAATTACACAGCGCGTACTTATAAATACGGTGTAGATAAATAGGTAGCTATGCAAAATTGAAATGAAATGTATGAACCTATGCGTGCATTGTAGATGTTCCCATTACATAAAAGTTTTAAAATCCTCCTCTTTCCTTTTTCCTTCCTCTCGCGATGAATAGTCTGAATTGAATTAAAAAGTTGTGCGAGGAAAAGGATGCATGCATGAGCATGATGACAAGCTTTTAACTTTGTTTTCTGCTCCTGACATGCCTCATTATCGCTGGTTCATTTCACCTGAGCAACCAGCTCATCCTTTAAAATCTTATTCTCAACAGTTACTTCTTTTCATTTTACTGTGAAGATGCTGTTTCACTTCACCTTCTTTGCAAACAAAAAACGAACAACGACCAGTCAGCGAAAAAGGTGAGAGATTCAAGCGCAGTGGAGTGTAGGGAAAGCTGAAGATTCAGAAGCGTCATCCCAGACTTTTTTAATATGTGTTTGCGAATGACAAGTTCAGGAGAAATATTGCCAGCCATTTGAGCATCATTTCATCCTGTACCATAAATGGGGTGGATGCAATCATCATTACACCACTTAAATGCTTTTTCACCCGACAAAAATGGGAGAAACTGAGACATTTTATAATCTTAAGCCATTTCTCATGTTTTTATGTGCTATGTACATGTTATGGATGCGGTAGGTAGCTACTGAATACGGAGTGAACAGATTTTTTTCAACACAGGATTTTCATATCTGTAAACATTTTCTAAATCCAAATGTCGCAAACGTAAATTCATTTAACGTATGATAAGTATTAGCTTACCTTTTCCAGAATACGGAGTGTTTCTCACGACTGGAGTTTTCCTGACCAATTTGCGCAGCCGAGCTGGGGTCACTCTGCGACTTGACCCTGTGCTTATTAAACTCGCGTTTGTAGTTAAAATACTGCTTGCATTGTTCCCAGTAATCCGCCTTTGAGGCATACTCTTCGGGATTGGAGTGCTGAAAGCTATGCCTCCATGTAATGAAGCCTGGTGCACCCTGTTGACTGCTAATAGCCCTGCACTCGACTGAATTATCACACTTTGCTCGGGGTCATCATTTGCAACTTGGTCATATATATGTTCCTGGGATTCTTCGGGAATGTCGTAATGGTGGTAACTCCGAGTTTCACACTCTGGTGCATTATCTTGCTGCACTGCAGGTGCGTAGTAACAAGATGAAGAATCACTTGAAAGTTGTCGCTCGTGGCGACTCACTTGAAAGCGATTCGTGTTCGGGAAGAAGCTGCCACATACAACACCTTCTGAATATGAAGAATTACTGGAGCAACTTGTCAATGTAGCATATTCCCCGTCGTCATCTTCATCATTCTCATTCTCTTCTTTTCCAATGAGACCATGAGGAAGTGTACTATCGAGAAAGAATAAATCCAAATTTGTTTCGTTTCTGGATGCTGCATCACCAATTTCTTCTATTTCCAAATCCTCTGCAGATCCTTTTCCAGAGGAACTCAAACTGCTGCGGAGATTTTGACGAGAATGCGTGCTGCCAGAAGATGACGATGATGATCCCGAAGGGGAGTATGCTTCGGGTGGGTAAGGGCTCATAAATCCTTCGTCTTCGTGATGATCATCATCGTTTGATGTCGGCACCTCAAAGGAACTCGATGCCGCTCCGCATTCTGTAATCATCCCATTTATTTTTGTGTTGGGAAGCTCCTGCTCACCCTTTAATTTCCCTTCCGAACTCTCTAATCTCACGTGTTTCTCTACAAGTGTTGCGTCCGCCCCGTCATCACTATTAACACTACTACTGACTCTTCTGGACATTGATTGTTGTGGAGGCTCAGATGCAAATGAGATCATAACTTTACGCTTTTTATTACCATCCTCGGCATTGTTTTTTCTATAGCTGTTATTATTATCATCGCTATTTTGCTGAAGTTCCAACACTGGAGCAGGACTTGCAAGAGGTAAGCTATCGGCAGGTAGCAAAGTAACATCGGGAGTTGCCAACTCTACTTCATTTGCATTTTGAACGGTTGGAATGCAGCGTAGTTGTCGGTTTATGATTTCTCGCTGTTGTAAATCCAGTAATGAGTTGTCCTCCTCCCAATTATCTGGGTCGGGGTTAGTACTGCCGCTGCTAAAGTTATGGGTGCTCATCAGGAAACTTTCATGGATGCGAGGGTCTTGTCGAATCACTTCGGCCATGCGGAAATCTGCGGCAAGGTTCATAATAGAACTCGTGGTGGACGAGGCGGTGCCGGAGCTACAATGACATTCGGTAGATGATGTAGTAGTACAACTACAAGATGAAGAGCAACTTGTTACTGATGCTCGTCTAGTCGGTGGTGTGTTGGAATGTTGGGTGGTAACTAAATTGGTACATGATTTTTGTGTAATAAGTTTTTTCTGGTGTTCAAGTAACAGTTCAGGAGTTTCAATGATTACAGGTAACGATGAAAGCATTGGGTCGCTGTAGTAAGCGGATGAAGAGAGAAGAGATGTGTTGGTAGGCTCTACAGAAAAAGGGGAAGACGAAGGAAGAGTGTTTCGTCTGGTGAAAGTTGTTCGTAGTGCGCTCTCTTCCGGCCTGTTCTCCACCCAGTGTTCGCGGAGAACAGAAAGGTGAACTGATTTCTCTTCTGGAGAACAGGATTCTTCTTCTTCCTCCGGCAGGTTGGGTAGACAGTCGTGATAGTATTTTTTAAGGAATCGGTTCAACTTTTCGGTCTGATTGCGTATTCGTTCGAGTTTGCGAATTTCACTACGTTTCAGTGTAAGCTTCTTTGCGCATCGAGACACTGCTGGGGTGAAAACTGCCATGGAGCTTTCTAGGAACTGGGGATCCGTCAAGTCATGGTCCCATTTTATGGTTCCATTCAGAGCAGGTGTTGATAGATTAACGCGTTTTTTGGATAACACTGGGGAAGTGTTCACGTCTAAAATTGTCACATCTTTACTTGAGGTAGATCTAAAGCTACTTGATCTATGACTACCCCCAGATATAATGGCATTTTTCTTTGGCTTAGGATCAGTTACGCTTTCAAGACTATTTTTTCTTGGTCTGGGTAAAGTACTACTTCTTCCCTCTTTCAGAATACTTTTCAGTGGGAAACATTTTGGATCTGTTTCAACACTCACATCTCTCTTTGTCACCTCTGGTGGCGTTAATGGAGGAGTATTAACTATAGTCACTTTAAACCGGCTTTTAGGAGGAGAGCACCTTCCCCCACTTGTTTGAGTACTTCTTTCTCTTATCTTTTTGTGCGCTGCCTCTGGTGAGGGCGTTTTTCGTTTTGGCGTAACAACTACTTTGTTCCAAAAGCTGCCAGTTGTTTGCAATGCTCTACTTTTTGCCTCTTTAATATTCGAAATGACTGGAGAAGGCGTAGCAATGGTCGTTGTCCCTGTTGATTTATTTTGATGTTGTTGAGAAGCCTGTTTATTACATGGCGGACTAATTATTGTAATTTTCTTCTGACCATTATTACCATTTTGACTACTACTATTACTTTTAATAATTCCTTGTAATGGTTTCTCATCACTTTTAATGGTCATATCCATCAGCACTTTGGCATCAACAACAACCGTTGCGGATCGTGTTTTTTTCTTTTTCTTCATCGCCGTCTTCTCCACATCAGTAGCCAAGTCTTCGGCAGTTTTTGCTCGTTTCTCCATCTCTAATGGCTTCTTTTGTTCCTCTGCCTCTTGCAACATTCGCTCGTATTGTTTGACAATCGCTAGAGGCAAGTGATCCAGGCTCATGTACAGCAGTGACTTGCTGTCCGCAACGGAATGTCTGTTTTGTCCAGCGTTTCTATTTGTTCTTGTTTGGTGGTCAATGCTGTTGTTATTATTGGCGGCGTTCTTTGAAGCATTCGTTCCATGGCCTCGATTAATGCTGACTCTTTCGGGAGAGTGAACCCCTCCAGTGCTAGGCACATTCCCCATCTTCCTGACTACCTCCCGAACTCGCAACTTTACTGTATTTTTATGAGCACCGTTACAAATCTCAGCACCACCTTCGTATTTTTGCCGAGTTGTTAGTCTACCATCTCCTCCTCCGCCACCCCCACATAGTTCAACATCTTTATTACTGTCCACCGGAGGCACTCTGCTTTTATTAATGTTTTTTGCATTGTTTTGTTCTACTGAAGTGCTCTTCAGAATACTCGGATAGTGATGGGGATGATGATACTGTCCAATGTGTTTACTCCTTCTCTTTTTTGTCGTGGATTTTAGTAATGACTTGGTTGTAGCTGTGACTGCGTTGAGATGAGAGGTAGACTGTTTAAGGTCTTCTTTTGCTACTGCCCACTTGAGCATTCCTATAAGAACAGAAAGCGAAAACAATAATTTACTAAACCACGTTTTATCGATTCACAACTCAGCATCAGGTTTGCATGCGAAAAAAATATCTCTACACCCTTCTTCACCTGTTAGAAAATATAATTGCCTTTTATTATTGATGAACCTGATCTTCTACAATTGCACCGCTAACAAAATTATTACATTGAAATCATAGGATGATTATCGACAAGGAAGGAAAACGATACGATGTTGTGGTGTGATAAGAAAATGTTCATCACGATAACACTGATCATCATCATTCATCTTTTTTCTCTCTTAAGTAATCATCTTCAAAAAGATGTGATCAGCTTAGCTGATGAGCAGATTCTGCTTTCGACTCGGTAACATATCAAACTTCCTTCCGATAGACTGTAGTGCTATTTCACGTTGCGATAAACCCTGGCATGCAGTGACTACGAATGTCCCAACATTTGCTTTGGATGTTTGCACGGTTCCGACCTGAGAGTATCCCCATTATGATGATTGTTATTATTATTGCTTTTATGACTGTTTTAATGATGATGTACTTATTGGATTGCAATAAAGAACAATAATAGTAACAAAAATGATTATTATACCTGACCACTTTCTATTTTTTTTGCTATACATGCTGGAGCACATCGATTCTCTTCCCCTTCCGAAAGTTACATGAATGAGGGCTGGCCATTAATATCCTTCTCGTCATGTTTTCCTTCAGATACTTATTATTTGTTACAGTGTAATTTGATGATTATGATGATGAGAAAAAAAAAGAAAGAAGTCGGGAGGAATCAGAATCGATTACATAGCCCACGCAGCACACAATTTTTACGGACCTGCTGCTGTGAAATCAAGCCCCACAGAGGTACGTGACTTTTAAAAAGGCGGTGCTGTAGAGCATAAAAAATTGTGATTTTTTTCTTGACTAAGAAGACAAAAATTGTAATCGTGTGAGAGAACAAGCGTTGCAAATGAGATTTTATAGAGCTTTATACGAAAGAGGTAACAAGTTAATGTATGAAATTTTGGAAACATCACGATTTTCGCCGAGTCGAAAGAGAAATAAGAAGTATCGTAGAGCACACGCCTGCAATCATAAAAAATATTGTTTTTCTCACAAGAAAATTGTACAACTGGAAAAGTATCAGTATCACAAAAGGGAAAATTTTTACCGAAAAGAGATAAGGTTACAGTGCGACTAGTACTTTGGTTCGCTAATGAACTTAAATTACAGCAAAAGAAGAGATTAGAATCTAAATTTAATTCAATTTAGAGCATATTTTTAAAGCAAAGCCTGAAAACGGTGTGTGCCATAGGACTTGAAACAAACATGGTTTTGTCAGTAATTCACAGAAAGTATTCGTTTCTGATTTCAATACAACGTGCAGGTACAATTTCAGTTGAAATTCTCGCAAAAACTTGTATTCTATTCTGTATGATGAATGTACGACTCTCGAAGAAAGTGATCAATGCCTGGTGTCCACAACCTGACAATCTCAAATTGTTTTGACTAGCGAACATACCTACGAACATAACCCCTTCTGTTCCTACAGGGAAATGACCGCTTTGACTCTTCAGCTCAATTACATTCAAGCTTGTCGGTATCAGCACCAGCTCTATACGTTCGCACCCTACTCACCCCTCAAAGATTTTCTAAGCCTTTACCTTTCGTGCCTGTCAGTCACTCATTCACTTCTCTGTCAAGTTCCAGAGTGAGATTTTTGTTGCTGGAATGTATGGGAAAATTACCTGGACAAGAATTTATCTAGCCAACGGTCATGAAACAAACAGGCTAGATAATAATCATAATTTTGTTGTAAATGAGCATTTCGAGTGTCAAGGTGGTAGATATTTTACAAGTATTTGTTATTCACTATAGCCTAGCCCAACAACCATTTTTCGATAATAAATGTGACGATGGTGTCCGTGTGTGCGTAGCAAATTGCATTGAGTTTGAGACACATGGATGGAGAGTATTGCTCGAGCGGTTTTACCTTGACATTCCTGGACCAAGGAAAAAACAATATTGGACAGCATTTAACGGACAAAACTGTATGCTTGCTTAAGTAAATAAAGTTGAAAATCTTAGTTTCATTTGGACGTTATACGCCCATTTCAAGTGTTTAAAATATTATATCAAAGCACACACTCGCATAAAACTTGGTTCACCCGCAGAGACAATACTGCCATACGGCACGAAGTCATTTGACAACATGAATTTTATTTGAGTAGTGGCATCATCGCATGCACGATTGCTTTTGATAGAAAAGGATCCGAGTACATCACCTGCCACGAAGCTCAACTTGAACTTTGATGGCGCACAAATTTCATGCCAAAAAGTAAGGCATTCAGTTTGACAACTAATCCCTGGCCTGGCGCATCCTATAAAATTGCGTAATGAAAATTGTAACTCAACCGGAATGTACAGACAGTGACAGGGAACAGCTTTGTGAATGTGAATTTACGCGACAGACGGTATGAGTTGTGGAATGAAACAGAAAACTATCAACCCTTCTTTTACCACCCCTAAACTATGTTCAATGTTACCTGTTTATGTGCACTAGAAGTCATATCACTCATTATGAATTCATTACAATGCAAATTATTGTAATGCGTGCCATAAGCTCATTTTAATAACATCATTGTTACTTTAAATACGTTATTGCCATAAAAAGGAATCATAAACATTGGTATGAAATTTATTAAATGAATTATTCCTGAAAGTTATTACTATCGTTATTGAAATATGATGTCCAGAGGGTATTTCTATTTCTGGCACCATTTGGTGATCTGGAACAATGCCATTCTTTCTACTGCATTGTATAATATACCACTACGTATTGTTTCCTTGTGACTGTTGATCCGTCATTTGATATACTTGGTTGCACACACATCCCGGAAAAATACAAAAGTCACCACTGTACTTTCTCATGTCTCGTTTTCATATCAATGATTTCCGATTTCCGCTACAATAACCTTTTCCACTTGAGTTACGACTATGTGCCCCGCTTCCACTACCGCCCATTCATTTCATTTAAAAAAAATGTTTTACAAAGCCAGTAAAAAGTATCCAGGGTCACTTTCCACTCCAGTCAGTCTCACAAATTCCCATGCGTTTTTCGTGCCAACATTTTTTATTCCGGCAATTAGCCTTTTTTATGACATCTTTTTGAACATTTTTATTTGACTAGCCAATGTCCTTAACACAAATAGGTTTAAGTTCAATGAGTTCAATAAAAATTGAAATTGAGCCCTTTTTACATAATTGTATGGATACTGAACGAATACATGAAAAAAAAATTCGGGATCTTCAATGTTCACATACGCATGCAAACATGCAGATTTTTTTATATCTTCTGCTCGATCACCCGAATAATTCGAAGCACACATTTTTTATTGTGGACTCTAATTTTCAACTCAAAGGAATTACAATTTACCACGATTTTTATGTAATTCAGGCACTGATGATTACCCTCTGGACGAATTTTATGAAAATTTACCCATATCAACCGAATAATCATGGATTATTCTATTATGCCATACGTTTCGAGTGAAAACTTTCATTTCCCTCGACTAAAAATCATGCGTCGAAGAAAAATATGGCGTTTAGCATATAAAGCTCGTGCATAGGAAGTAGGCAATAAAAATTGAAATTTTTATATAAAAATTTTCCACGCAATAAAAAATTATGGTGATGCGTGAACTGTGCGTATAAAAAAGTTGAATTACGTACATCTAGCCAATATTGCCTTCAGTGATTCTGAATGAATAATCTAGGGAGTAAAAGAGCAAGAATTTTTAGATGGATTTTTATTCGAAAAGCGATCAAAACGTCACCTCTGGCACCCAGTGAAACCCAAAAACCACACATGTCTAAACCTCATTTTCGTTCAATGAACGAATATAAAAAATGATAAATCATCGGAAAGATGCACCACCACAAGCAATATTGGATTCGACCACATGCAAGTTACATAATCAAGGAAAATGAGAATACAAGAATATAATATTATGCACAATAAGGAAACAAAGAATGTAATAGATTTGAAGTCCAAGTGCATACCAAGCCTGTGCTAACAATTATTTAAAGAACCAGCCCTGAAGGTGAAATCCTAAGCAAAGATACATGAAATTCGCGTAAATTTTGACAACGCAAACTGAGCTTTTGGCGAAGTTTTCGTTGCAATGGAAAACTCTGTATGTTGTAGCAATCCACCCTTGTTTAAGATAATTGCGTGAATTTCTTTTTTTGTCATGAGCTGTAGTTAAATGAAGATTTTAAATGCAAACTTTATTTAAAAAACTGTACTTCAAATACCGCTTAACATACCTTATAAGTCATGTTGATTGAGCGATAAGTAACAGGCGGAAGTCAAGAGCACGTTACAATTCAAAATTGACCCAAAATTAACTCAAAGGATGAACAGTTATATAACCAGGATTTTTCATCCCGATAAGAATGTACTACGCTAATGCCATGCCCTACAGTGCACGCTCATTGTTCTTACGTATGCACGTAATTTGTATGTACAGGATTTTTTCCCTCCCTAAAAATAGCAAACGGTCTGTTAAATACGAAGTGTTATTACAAGAGTATTTTTTTTGCATTTTTTATTGACACAAAACCGTGAGCAGATGATGACCAGGCTCGTGTCGGAATTAGTAAAACCAACTCATCATCACATTGTTGCGATAATGGTAATAAAAGTGACCCAGTCTTTTTGTGTGCCTCACGCAGAAAAAATCGGATTGAATGAATGAGTGAATGTTTTATCGGTTGCAGAAGAAGAGTTATGAATGCGTATGGTCAATAAACCGGACTGAACAACTGGTGGCCAGTTTTGTTCGGCAAGAGAAGCCACCACAAAATAAAACTACTTTATGAATTGCATATGCATGCTAAAAAAAATTTAAAGTGGGCACACGACTGCATACATTTTCCAGATAGACACCAGCTGTTATCATTTAGAGGTGTTGATCAATAATGCGATAAACTGGCTCGTGAAACAGTATATATTTCATTAGGTTAATGCAAGAAATTCTGTATCGCCAGTCAGATAATAAAATTCTTATCGCGTGTCTTCCTTCCTGTATACTCGTACTATTTTGTTTCTTTATTAAAAGAGGTAAAACCAGACGAAGAGAACGGTTGCTCACAAGACCTACTCCAACTCATGGAGAAAATTAAACGGTCATTTCTTCAAGGCATGATGGGCTGAGATGGCGGAAGCAGATTAACAAGACTTTTTACTTTTTGGAAACAGTCAAAATTCTTCGTTGAATATGTTGTCTGCGTCAACCACATGATATCAAACATACCAACGTCATGTCATGAGACTCCAGTGTAAGTGTACATATAGACGTTGTCTTAGCGACATCCTAATTCAATAATCAATGACACTTTAGATCCCATTTTCTGATATGTGCTCTAGAGTATTTGAAGCTGTCCTACAGTAACATAATATACGTGCTGGTAATGATCTAAAAGCTATTTTCAAGGGTTATCACGCTCCTTCCTGCATTGCACAAAAGTTGTATGTGAATGCCGCAATGATAATGACACGGTTATTTAAAGTTTCGGTGAAAATTGATCTCATGTATTGTCCTGGGTGATTACGAGATTAAGACGGGTTCATAATAATAATAATGTTTCATTTTCATATGAAATTATTTTTTGAGTAATTATTTGCACGCTATGTAATTTTTGCTTACCTTTAAATGGCATCACGGACGTGAGTCCGTGCTTCGTTCATTCTAAACGAATTATATTTCCGTTTTTTTCCCAGCAAGATTCCTTCCAAAACAAAGATTTCACTCGGAGACAAGTGTAAAAATAATATCTAATACAGTTTCAAATAAAACAATGCAATTTTTCACCGTTCTCTCAAAAGGCACGTTTTCATGAATTAACGGAACAGAGTAAGAAAAGATATATTTTCGTTCCTTTGTTTTTGCATTTTTGCTAACAAGCCAATCCCACATAATCAGAAGAAGTCATATATCACATATACTCACACACTCAAATTTGTAATCATTTCATCTTCATTGTTTTCTCAAAAAAAACAAATTTATCCTTATTTTTAACAAGGTACTCGAACAATTGTGCGAAGTTTATTTCTCCCTTTGATGACTATGCCGTTGCACATCTGTCGCTTAATTTCAAATTTCTTGACAGCGCGCACCACCAACGCAATATTAACACAGACAATGCAGACCAACTTGTCAACGGGGAAAATCCGAAAATCATAAATCGCATTTGCCAGCTAACAAGTCCCAAGTGATGATGATAAGGCAAAGGCACACTGACACATCACAGTTATCCTTTTTTCGATGACTATGCCGTTGTGTAAACAACAACTTGGCCTAAATTTAGGTTTTGATTCAGAAAAACACAACTTCACGTTAGTTTCAAATACTTTTTCCTCATTCCATAGTTACCTTTACAAATTTGATGAATATTAATGCACGTGACAACTTGATAGTGTATGAACACTTTTTTCGTGAGTAAAAAGTTTTCTGAGTCTCATGTAACACAAACTTCTTCTGAAATGCGTGAAGTTCCGATCCACCTTTTTCTCCTTTTTCTTTCTCAAGAAAGGAAAAAAGTTTTGCATTCGTAATTATTGTGAATATTAGCACAGTCTTCCTACTTTGATTACAAATATGGACATGAGTTAAATGGAATTTTCACACTGTCATTTTCCAAAAACAGTTAAAAAGGCGGTGTGTTGATAAAATTCAGAAACTGATAACAAGCGCACTTAAGGAACTTAGGAAGCAAAGAAATAGCAAGCAACTCAAAAAGAAAATTATGAACGAAACACAACGCAACGTTATGAAAAGCCCATGCAAGCAAAGAGCAAGCATCTGACAAACTGACTCGGCATCGGAACGAAAAACATCAGCCAAAAAAAGTTGTGAGGCTTTTTCTTCGCGTTGACTTCACAGGTAAAAAGATTGTTTGAATGAGCTCAGGTAAGACGAATAGTTTACCGTCGTGCCTATGGTGTGCTTACCCCAGCAGAGCTATGTTATGTAGAAGAACCCATCTGCACAATCCCACAAACATTTGGCACGGCCTGTTGTATGTAGTAATGGGCAATATCCATGCGTATTTACGCGGTCTTAGCTCACCACATCTATACCTGCGCTGCGGTGCAGGGAAAGGAAACTTGTCATAAAAATTTTGTCATAGAACATGTTTGCATTTTATATAAGCTTAAGTAACGCTTTGTGGTCAGGTAAGGTAGAATGTTAATTTTAGTCAAAAGTTGCTTTTAAATTTTCTTATCGTTTGTGTCTATCCACTTATTCATATAAGCCAACTAAGATCCTATGAAACTCCTAGAAAGTTATAACTATACGCATATAATTCGAAAAAGCTTTTAACTGTAGTCATAGAACCGTATTTACTATATCTTATCTCCATGTTTTACTACAACATATATTCGTAGTAGACTTACTCCAGAGAGAGGATCAAAATGCAGTAGAAAAAGCCACAAGTATCATTTTCCCATTTTTTCTTTCATTTTTTTCGTAAGGGGTTCCATTCGAAGCTATTGCAATGTGTGTTTTTGGGATCACAAAAAATACAAATGAAGTAGTCTTGCGAACATACATAACATCACTCCTAGCATTTTTACACCGAAAAAAAACGAAATTGTGAAAAGGTTAAAATTGTTTTGGAGTTAGTGTACCCATGGCAAATGGCTGGGTTGTTTTCACGCTGGATATTTTCAGATGAAAAGAAAAGTGTAAGGAACAGAATCAACCAACTCTGAAACTTGAGATCGTATAAAAAGGTATGGGTGACGGGGAAAACCGTCGCTGCATATTACGAGACGGTTGGGATCGAAAAAAATAGGTGCCAAGGTGGTGGTATATCACAAAACGACGGTGTTTGATGATGTTGTTGTTATTCAATTTACACGGTAGGATTACAAGAAAAAAATGGAGGGATGGAGAAAATAGCATAAAGGCTTTGCACCGGCATATAATAACTTGGATGATTGTAAAGCAATGACAATGACATAAAGTTGGGTGACAGCGTGAGAGGAATTCGTAATTGGAACAGGGGACAGAGTGAAGGTAGCAAAAATTTCAAACTGTTTCGGATGGAGATTTTAATTAAATCAGATTGCAATTACGCAAATCCTCTTGGTGTAATTTTAATCTGGTGAGTCTCTCTCTCAGTCTTGCTTATTTCTTAACGCTGCGCTGGGATCACAGACTGATGGGAAATGTTTAACATTTAAAAACGTCTACCAAGTGTTTCGTCTACAAATATAATTATGCTTGAAAGTACCTTCATTGATGGTACATAATTTTGAAATATGAACAACATTAGATATTTTTAAATAATCATCCAAACATAAAAAAACTAGCTTTCGAAAATCCCTTACGTTCGCCTTTCCGTGTTGTCTTGCCAGTGAAAATTTACGATCGACATCGTATATTTTTTCTAACATCATGAACCGAACATGTAAGTTTCCCCTTGAACAGTTTCTCTTTCCTAGCTCTACAATTGTTTTGAAGTTTGTTTTTGGATCTTGTAGTAGACGGAAAACAATTTGTAACAGGTATCGTGGCACCAACCCAAAAAGAACATGCTAACCGTAAAAAATAACTTTTAAGTTTTTTTTCTTAATCTGACTTTGGTCGCTCTCAGGTGAGATAAGTAGAAGTTTATATTTACGTTACGACTACACATCTTGGTTTTTCTTGTATAAAATGACTCCATAAAGCCAAACGTGGTGCCAGAATCTGTATTGCCTTTACAATTGCTTACATGATATTGCAGCATCAATGTACATAACAAGTGCGGAACATGAGCCATCCAAACCAACATGAAAAAACCAGGCAGTAACATTCACAAGGAAGTAGTTTTCTCTATGCCAGTCGTTAGTTTTGCTGTTACTAGGACTCAAACTACAAATTCACTTCATGTCCCTTCTACGAAACGATTGAAATCGCCAGGAGTCTCGTAAAAGCATGTTGCTTCTTTGAGCACATTATGCAACATTTTCTGACAGTAGATACTATTCTGAAATATCAGATGAATTCAGTTAGACTGGGAACGGACCGGGTAATTTTCCAAATACAGATATTTTAGTGGAATTTCCATGGAAAATGCCTTAACGTAGTGCTGGCTTCGACCACCAGCGACATTTTTCACATCAGTGTTACTACAACAATGTGCATACTTTGTGTAACAGTGATATGATCAAACTGGGAGATTAGATTATGATGTAAGGTGAAAAATTGCTATGTTCACACAAAACAAGAGTCTAGGGTATGGGCACATTTATAAAGTACAATCAGATGCCTAATGTGAAAACACCTGAGAATTCTAATGGTAACTATTGAATAATAAAAGCGAGCAAGTATCGTCATCATTATAACCTTATCATATTATGTATTGGTTTGATTATCACAAATGTTTTCTAACGATATGAATAGCTGCAAGTGCAGGTACATTTACGTCCGAAAAGCTAATTTTAAAACAAACTTTTAGGGCTAAAGGGTCCTTTGTCGAATACTTAAAAAGATTTTAAGGGATCATATTCTTCCAAGAAAGGGCAACAGGTAGAGAATAGAAGCGGTTAACAAAATAATGTTCTGGTTTGATGAGTGAGGAGGTGCCTAACTAGTCAAAACACGCTTTTACCAGGTATTCCAGATATAAGATTATGTGCTTTGCGGCAGAGCTTTGTGTGAGGTCCTCCATCATTTTTCGTTTGAAGAATATAAAACATAAACAGAACAAGACAAGTGACTTGTTTCTATCCATACGCAATTCTGCCACGCATATACCGGCGTAGTTAATCGTTTTTACTGGATGAACAGTTGTCTGGATTGCTTGTTTGGGAGATGTGTGTGTAAGTAAACATTTTCTATGTAGATTCTCTAAAGAACACTGAAGACTGGAGAAAAAGCACTAGTTGAAGACGAAGAAACGTTCGTTTGTTGTCCTCTACCTGTTTTAGTGAGTAATGATATCAAAAGTAAAGGAAGGATACAATAATAAGCTCTAAAATTGGTGACTCAAAATAGAGGTCCAGGAATTTCATAGGCCTGCGGGCAGCCATGAAAAAATGCTCATTCACATGCAGATGCGTTTTTTTTGCCGTATTAAAGCTTTAAAAAGCATTATAAAATTGAAAAGTGCGTGTGGTTATATTCAATTCATTCCGTACCTGCTGGAGGAACTAATATGACCGATATACGAGCTTAGAAAGCAAGAATCGAAGTGCTCTCGGCGCTTTACGTGGATTAAGATGGTTTTCTTTTAAGAATTTATTTTCGTCCGTTGGAACCATTAGAAATCATTGGTCCCTTGAAATACCTTAGAGTGTTACTTGGTAGCTAATTTAGCTAGCAATCATGTTTTACGTCTTGCACTGACAATCATGTCTACTGGACATGTGGGAAAGTATGCCTTTTCACTACATTCATGTTTTATGAAAAGTTTTCTAAGCGCACAAAATCAGTATTGGACACTGAAACGTCATTGAACAATGCTATCGCTGTTGTCTGTGTCCACAGTGAACGATGAACTTGAGTAATTATTTCTTGACGACGAACAATAAGTAAGGTATCCAAATGATAGCTATGTATAACTTATTTGGACTTTGCATAATTAAAATGCATGTGCTTCAGTAACGTTTAGCATTTTTACACGCATATTTTGCTGTTCTCAGCAAGGTGTCCGCCGACCCATGAGGTTCTCGGTGCATCATAATCATCTCTAGTGTAGTTTTTTCATCTCGGTTCAGTCTTTCATTTCCAATTTTTTCTCGTTAGGCATGCTCATCATCAGTGCCTATGTTATCATTAGTCGCCTGTTCATTACCCTTTATACTATTTTCTAAACCATGACAGTATTTCATTGTAAATGTTCGCATAGAAATACTCGTCAACATGTGCTTCAAACTAATTGTGTACAGAAAAAACATTTTTATGCAACTAAAACACGACTTTTGGTGTGTATTTTCATATTCATGAGTAGCCACAATTGCAATTAATAAGCTCAGAAGTAGATTCTGGTAAGTAGTAGTTTAGCTGCTGGGAAATTGTGAAAGTTATTCATTTCATGTTTGGCAGTACACTTAATTTAGGAAAGGAATTTATTTCCATAATATCTTCTCATTTCTTTCGAATTTTTAACGGTTACAGCGTTTACTCACAAAGAAGAGCCTTAAGGATAATGTTATTGCTCATATAAAATCATAAAAGGTTATTTCAAGAACATGACAGGTCCCTTCTGTGCTGCTATTCTTATCATTCAACTGATCCTTTAGAAAAATCGTGAAAACGAATATTCTCATGTCCTCGACGGAATGTGGGTTTTGCTTTGTCAGGAACGAGTCTCAGAGTCTCCAAGCATTTTTCTCGTATTCAAGATTATGCTACTGCTGTAAAATGCAACTACTAATTCTTCGTTCCTCTTCGTCTCCAAATAACTCGAAGACAATCTGTTAATTTGGATGCACACCCTTTCCATCACTAAAAAATGTATGAAAGCTACTTTTTTATTTAGTTACATTGAAAAGTAAGCTTATTTTTTAACTTCAAAAGGATCCTTTTTAGGATACAAGTAGACACGAAAAGAAACTCCCTTTCTATTTATTGGCTTCTGTAGTTCAGCTATTGTGAAAGTTACAAAATAAATGATGATTCGTTTGCTATACCAATCCCACTTTTTTTTACAAGTTTACGACTTCTATTTAGGCAATGAAGTGTTAAGGGTGTGAGTAGCCTGGACACACGCTTAAGCAAACTACGTTTTTTTATCTTGTCTCAACTTTTCTGCTGTTATTCTGTTTACACAACAAATAAATAGTAAAAAAGTCGTAAATTGTTTTCACATATCGTATTTATCGAAGTACTGTCTGAGTACCTTTTTAAGCACGTATGAAATTTGATTATTTTTGTACAATACACGCACTAATCACTCTTTACAAAAAAAATCTCTCCGAACAAAATCTCTTTTCCGATTTATGGAATCTATTGAGTGTCACCCCTTTCGATATAAATTTTTGAGGCTTGCAATTTCGTAGTTTTCTCATATACCTAGCTATCCTTAATCCAACACTTGGACTATTCTCAAACTTGATAAACCAAGCTCAAAAATAGGTCATCAGTAAAACAAATAGGTAGGTGCATGAGAAGACTTGTCGACTTTCCCCTAAAATGCGTCCGAATCCTCAGCCAAGTACACATTAGCAAAGGTAAACTCGTTTACTAAGCGTTAGAAACAACTCTTTTCTTTATGCACATGTTCATCCTTTGAATCAGCATGCCTACTGGTTTTGTTTTAGATTTTATAAAAAATTTCATTAACACGAAAAAATGATTGGATTTTAATACGAATGGGTTGGGTCAGATAAGTGGAGAGGTGAACAAGGTGAATTAACAAAAGAGGAAGTACAAGCTTGACACTAGATAAGTGCTTGAAAAGAGACAGATCCGGATGAATTTTGAATGAAATGATTATGCCTAGGTATTAATGGTGCGATAACTTGTGTTCAGGGGAATTAAAAGTCAAAATTTTGCAGTAAACAAGGCTAATAAACAAAAGATCTACTCATTTCATAAATCGGAAGAGGGAGAAAACCGGATTTTAAACAGTATACAGTACAAGGGTGTAAACACGCATAGATTTCCGTACAGAATTATTAAACGTTTAGGGTTTTCTGAGAGTCACACCAGCTTGTATAGAACAGTTTTGCACCATTTATCTTACGTAAATGTTTGTGCGAAGGAACTCTTACTGTGAAAATGTCAACTTTTGACTGGCTACTTAGTGGAAACGAACAAAAAAATCACGGCTAATTTCATAAATCCTAAAAATGCCCTCTTATTTTGAATTAGACTAGAAGAACATCCACATCACGAATAACCTGGTTTCTATTCAATCAAGCATGAGAACAGGGCAAACTTTAAACTTCCTCCATTGTTATCTTTTGCGTCTCTACATCTTTTTCATATATTTAATGGAAAAGCATGGCTTGAGGCTTGCATGCTGCTGGAGCCATAAACTTAACCAGGTAATAGCCTCAGTGATTACTCCAGAGTCGCAAAGAATGAGAAATCAGCAGGAAGTCTGTGTAATTGTGAAAGATGATTGCATTACCNGGAAGTCTGTGTAATTGTGAAAGATGATTGCATTACCGCATAATATTTTATTTTTTAACGATGACTTTGCACAAAACTGCATCATCCAACATTCTTAACACGTTTGATGAGAAATTTTTCTCGACACAATATTTTTTTACATGAATTAATGCATTCATTGTTACTCTATTCATGACTATGTGTTTAGACTTTTAACGGCTCAGGATATTCTTCTTGACTTTTAAAAGTCATCAGAAAAATACTTCATCTTAGGGTTATAGTGATGCATTCATCGAAGCTCTAATTAATTCAATTGTGTCTGTATAAAAACCATGGAAAGGTAAAGACAGAAACATTTTGGTAACACCCGTGAAGAGGCTGTGCCAAAAAGTGTCAAACTGAAAGCTAAAGAAAAAGGTAACATGACATCAACTAACAAAGATGAATGAATTGTGCTCTAGTTTGAAAGAAAAAAAGCTGGAGATGTGCGCATATCATTATCATCCCTTCCTCACCATAAGTCGTTGTAAGCATCCATTTGAAAAAATGACATTACAATTTCAAACTTCTTTATGTAAAAATTTTTGAAAATCAAAGCTGGCAGAGCTTAAGTCATCTTTCGCCTTAACCTTTTTTTGCTATTGTCAAGATTGAGAATGATGCAATTCATAAAAATAACTTGGATAGTGGGCAAAGTAAAAAGCACATTGTATTTGTAGTATAACCCAACGCATCTTTTTCTCTTCCCTTTTTTCTTTAGTTGCATTGATAGTTGTCATTGTAATTGGCCGTATTGATCCCACATTCATCTAAAAATATATTGATTCATTATCTGTTTGTGTGAATGCATTTTCTTTTTACGTTTTATTTATACCGCAGCGGGCCATGATAGAAGAACAACGGGCTGTGAATTATGTGACCATAGCAAGAGTTTTCGAATAGATCTGTATAGGGTGTGGAGTGTAGATGTTAGTGAGAGATACATGCAATTGAACAAAGACTTGTTGCAATAGTATGCAAAAAGGAAACGGTGACCACTCAACTGTATCAAATATTCTTGACAGAGTGGTGTAGTTTACGACGCAAACAAATCTATCAGATGAGATTTAAATTGAAATGAAATTATGGAGGGACCAACCATGACCAAAGACAATATGTCTCCAGTGCAATAACTTTCAAAATTTGGGGTACAACCTGAAGATGCGAGCGTTGCTCTAGTTGAATATTGCAAGAACAAAAGCAGAGACATGGTGTCTCAATGATGGGGCTCAGATAGACCTTTAAAATTTGACGGAGAAAGACAAGGGTATTCCCCTCCCGAAGTATCCCTCATCCACCAAGTCTTCGAGAGGGTGAGAAAGCTAAGGCCGGACTTGAATGAGACTAGGGAAAGGAGGATACAGCAGCTTCAACGCAGCGTCCGTTGGCAAGGCTTGGGAATCATATGTGGTTACTTGAACCTTCTCAGGAAAATGCCGATGTGCAGGAGGTAGTAAGGAGAATTAAAAGTTAATCGAGAAATTTCTGCGTCGAACAATAGTAAAGATTTTTCTGTGTTTAAGAGTGACGGGCATTTGGACAGTTGTATTGGTAGCGATTTTATTGTGTTCCGATGTTGAAGACGAAAACACACAATGTTATTTTGAGAAATGTAACGAAAATTTGATGTAAGAAATGTTCCCTTTTTTGTGCAAATAAAAAGAATATGAATGAAATTATTTATCTAGAAATGGAGTAACATAATACTCATCCATGTTCTTTCAAATGACATGAAAATGATTGTTACTTGCTGTCTATATTAAAGGTAATCCTGGGATTTTACGATAATGCGACCGTTACTCTAATTTTCATTATTTCCTTACATAACCTAGTTTTTCTCAAAATGGGATAGGTGTCTTTTGTTTGATTTTGCTACATTTTTTCCTATCCATTTTACGCTTCAGATACAAAAAGGAACGTTTTTTAAATTTTAAAGGGAACGTGACAGACAAAAACGGATCTCTTCTGAAATAGTCAACAACCCGACGCGTAAAAATTTGAAACAGATAGCCCCCTAAAAAGAACAACTGTCTGACAAAGTTGGGAATGAGCGAGAGAATGAACAAAATACATCTTCAAGTTCACTTTTCCTTTCAAGTGATGCACCCTTTAAAAAAGCCACACAACCACAAAAACAAGTCGTAAAAGTCTTCGACTACAGACTAAGGTGTGTACGAGTCTGCTATTTGTGTTACAGTGGTGTGACATTTATCAAAAGAATTTACAGAAGAATGAAAAAACAAATGGTGTGTGAAAATTGGAACATAGGAATTGTTTTTACTAGCTACAAGCAGATCCAATCCTGCTTGTTACCTCTTGTTCCATGTTCAATGCTGTGTAAAATGTCACAAAGTTTTGAGCTATAAATTAATCCTAACGACGATGTTCGTCTTATGCATTTTGTACGTGCTCAACA
>VICI01001265.1:0-24174 GCA_019593645.1 Akabosia matsudoensis | reverse complement strand
TATTTTGAAAATACTTTTGTAATTTGTATTTGGTAATTTGGAACACGAGTTTATCCGTAGTGTATTTTGTAATTGTATTTCGAGCCTCCGATAATTTGCAAGTAATTTGTATTTTAAAGATTAAAAACCGTGTTGCATTTCGACAGAGCCTTGTGCCGTTTGAATGCTGTTTAATCATGTGTACTGACCCAAAACAAGCACATCTCAAAGTTCTCGTTTTGTATCATTCCAGGTTTTTAAGCTTGCTTTCTGTGATTTTGAGTCTCATCTTACTTTTTATTCGCCAAATTTTTGTCTCGTGTCCACCTGCAGTGTTAGCAGCGTTGTTAAATATGGCCGACAAACCCATTCCATTAATTTTAGACGGCAAATTTTTTGAGATTATTTCCAGCGAGAAAGACATAGTGAAAGCCAAGTGCAAAGGCTGTCCGGATACCACGGGAAAGCGAGGCGTCATCAGTGGTTCTCAGATTGCAACCTCCAATTTTCTGACGCATTTGAAACGAAGTCACCCAAATTTACATGTGGAATATGAATTTTATTCCAAGGACAATGAGGTATTGGCCAAAAGAAGGAAACAGTCAATGTTACCTTTCAAAGTGGAAAGGACCGTCTCGTCAGCTAAAACAAGAATCGAACGCTTGTATCTTCAGTACATTGTGAACTCTATGTTACCACTTTCTACAGTAGAAGACAAAGCATTTCGAACACTAGTCCACGGGTTGAACTCGGACGCGAGTGACATGTGCGTAAAAACTTTGAAGTTAAGATTGGAAGGAGAAGTTGAAACAATGCGTGGGAACATCAGGAAGCAGCTAAAGGACATTGACTTCGTGTCGTGTACTGCTAACATATGGTCCACCAAGACACGGAGCTTTCTAGGCGTCACCGCTCATTGGCTTGATCAGGACCTTCAACGTGCATCATGCGTCTTAGCCGTGCAAAGATTTTCTGGGAGCCACACACATATACGGATTGCTGAAAACTTGTACGAGGTCTTCTCAATGTATGGAATACAATACAAAGTTACAACCGTGGTTACTGACAACGGAAGCAATTTTGTTAAGGCATTCCAGGAGCATGGTCTTGACCCAGACCAGATTGAGGATGACGAAGAAACTGTAGAGGATATTTCTATCGAGGAAGATTGTATTACACTGCCCGGTCACATACGATGTGCCAGCCACACACTGAGTCTAGTCGCAACCAAAGATGTGGACAAAGATTCGAAGGGGAATAATCCGATGCAGACCAATCAGTGTAAGAAGGCAATGCGAGCTGCATTCGCGAAGTGCACTGCGTTTTGGAACAAGCTGTCAAAATCTGCGAAGACTAGTGAAGCCGTAAAAGCTATGCTTGGAAAGCAGATGAACAGTCCTGTTGTAACTCGATGGAACTCTACTTTCGACGCAATAACTGATTTACTGAAGCATCGCAGTAAGTTGAAGACAGCATTTGAAGAGGCCCAGATCGTTTGTCTCACCGATAAAGATTTGGAATTTCTGGAGGAGTACTTCAATGTGATGAAGCCAGTGGCAACGGCATTGGACACCCTTCAAAAAGAAAAGGAGTTTTACTTCGGTTATTTCGCCCCAGTCATCATCACTCTTGAAATGGAGCTAAGTGGCTTGGCGAAATCAAAAGGACTTGGCGCAATATTGGCAAGCAACATGCTAGCAGGAATAAAAGAAAGGTTCGGATCACTGCTGTCCTTCTCTTTAGAGGAGTCCAACCGCAGAGAAGTACTCGCATCCTGCACAATGCCACTTTTCAAACTACGATGGATTCCTCATGAGCATCGCCAACGGGTAAAGGAGATATTCATTGACGAGTTACTCCAGGAATTAACCAAGGACAATGAAAAAGAATGTGACGCTAAATGCAGTATTGCAGCCGACTCTAAGTGGGACAAAATCTTTGGACCTCATACCAGCTCCCAGCTAAGTTCAGCTGATGCTGATTATGAAGAGATTAAGACAAAAGCTGAGATCATGGCGCTTCAATTTTTCAATGATGCGTCCCAGAATTTTTCCACTTTAGAAAAGTTTCCTCAGATTAAATCCATGTTCCGAAAATACAATACTGCATTGCCGTCCAGTGCTCCAGCCGAGCGTTTATTCAGCTATTGCGGAATGATTCTTCGACCAAGACGCTGTTCTCTATCCGATGCTACATTTGAAACTCTTGCCCTACTGAAGCTCATTAAAGATATTCATCCATTATAGAGAAAGTGTATTTTGATATTTTCGATTGTATTTTAATTACGTATTTTGTATTTTGTAATTGAAGCTTCCTCCTGTATATAGATGTAATTTGTATTTTGTAATTAGGAGAATAAAAAATTTACTAAGTATTTTGTATTTTGTAATTATATTTAATTTTACGAGTATTTTCCATGCTTTGGACTTGGAAAGCAGATTAGGACATACCTAAGAATACGTCTCCAATATTTTTTGAACCCCAAAGATAAGGCCTTCACAGGTACCTGCAGGTGACCGAATGTTTTTAAAAATGGCGACGAGAGTTTCTTTTTGTGAAATGATACCTCTATATGAGGTATTAAAATACCAAAAGTACAGGTCCCGAAGTCATCCACCTGGGGTCACACAGGGGGTCAAACATCAGGATATTATGGTATGTATTTATAGCTTAGCCAGGCATCTGCAGGTGTCCTGTCGCAATGCTTAATTCTAGCGTTGCAATAACGTTTCATTAAAATATAAAACAGCAATTATTATAGCGTTTTACTAATTGAGAATGGATGCCGTCACCTTAAATCACGAGAAATTTCTCCATTATATTAGACAAGGTATAGTACGCGTAAATGTTGTATTTTATTCATTTTATAAGTTTTGATCGAAAAAGTTTCAGATATCCCCAGGTAGGATTACCCCAAAAGAAAATCCATATGAAAATCTTTCACAATTAAACAGCTAAGAAATTTTGACGATCTGAAGGGCCTATGGAAAATTCTGCAACAGAGCTAGACATTTCATTTCACATAGACAAATCATTTCATCTAGACATAAGGTCATGCTAGCCTTTTAGGGAATCATAAATTACCGAATAAACACAAAATGAGCCCTAAACAACGATTCCTCAGGCAGGTGTAACTTTTGATAACCTTGTTACACCGGTTTATTTTTAAGTATAACAATAACATGTTCTTTAACTTGGTCGATGATACGGAGAATCGGTAAGCTCATTCGCATGAATCGGATAGGCCTTCAATCCCCTTGTCGTTGACTTAAATCAAATCTGAACTGTTCGTCTGAAAATCGTGATGTACGACGAGAATTTCGCATCGACAATGTCATCACGAAATGAAATATAGGAACAAGTCTTCAGCCCTAAATTTTAATAAAGTATTAGCCGCTCTGAGTGTACCTCTTTCTCTCACACTCCTCATGAGATCACCGTAATTAATTATCAGCACTTTTAAAAATCCGGTTACTTTTTTACTCCAAGATGAAGTACATGAAAGTGCTTTAAAATCGTTCTCTTTCTGTGTGTGGCGGTATGATTAGATATTTCAGTACACAAATTTATTTACGATACTATCGTCTTTCAAAGGAAATCGCGATGTTGTTGTGGTAAAAGGTTTCTTTTAGATAAAAAACTAACTTTTTTAGGAAGACATAAAATATGCCACAAGAGAGGCAAAGCAACCCAGGGAATACGAAAAAAAAATTGTACATATGTTATATTAGTAGCAGTGAAGTGGAATATCCTCATCAACTAGCAAAGACAAAGGGTTTTAGTGCCGAGATATTTGAGTACATTATTTGATTTAATCCGTTGGCAGACAGTCTTTTCAAGACTTGAATTCCTGACATTCCTCAGCTCTAAATATTTGATTACTACTTCAGTTTGACCTTTTTTGCATGGGCACTGCTGCCGTACAAGCTCTATCGCAACATTTCAGCGTCCACAGAAAAGAGAGAAAAGATATTGTGGAATGATAAAGAGAATTACTTTACACAGACAAGCCGTTTATTTTTAAAGAACAGCGGTAGATAGTAAACTACTAGAAACAGGGTAAAAACTATGTTGAAAGATGCAGAGCATTGACTACAATAATATATCCACTACTGTAATCCTCTTGGATTTCACAACTGTTTTTAACGTAAAGTCTCTCACAATGCTGAATTTATTTTATTTTTGGGGCAATGTAAAACCAAACATAGACAGTATGTTCGTTTGAAAACATGCCTAAAACTAGAAACAATTTTGATTCCTTTGATCCTGATAAAATATTTTGTGGTAGGGCTATCCTTTGTCTTCTCTTCTTTTTTCTTCTTCGATGTGGTTTTAAGATATGGTCAAGGAGTAATTACTTTGCAGAACACACGACTGATTAAAGTGCAGAGAGATTATGATACCATTGGAAGGGAGATGAATTTTTAAGGTTCTTCCAAATCTGAGCATGTTACGTTTGTTTTGTCATTCACTTTATGGTCGAATTTACCAAATCGAAATGGAAATAAACATGTGCAGTATCGACACCTCTAATCTTTGAATTAGAGCCGAGAACAAGTGATTAAGTAAACTGGCATTGGGTATTAATTGAATAAACTATGCCTGCTGGAGATTGCTGACAGTTACCTAACTGCATCGAAATTCGACTGAAGAGTTTATCATCTTTGAACTCACACGAGGAGCTCATGACGATTAAGCAAAAACACCCAAGAAGTCTTGGTTTACCGATCTGGTAACATTTTTTCTTTGGAGGATTGAATGCTGTGCCGAAGTCACCAGCTAGTTTCTTAAACAACGATAGTTTTACCTCTATGAGGTTTGGAATTTTATGCTTGAAGGTTGTGCAGTCTTTAAGAAAAAACATCGACCAGTAACAGAAAGGCGAAAAACAAAGAAACTTTTATTTCTTTTTCGCAACAAGACGTATTGTTTAATGACGATGATAAAATACGATGCAAACTTGTTATCGTGAAATGATGCCTCTTAACATTAATGTGAGCAGGAATATTCTGTTTATTCGTGAAGATATGGTCTATTTTACATTTATACGTAACATATTATGGATCATAAAGCTCCTCGAATTGCACTAGTAATCATCATCGTCAGTATCAACATTTTTACTGCGACATTCTGTTAAAGATGAAGATTTTGGTCGGCTTTGTGTGTTTGTATAATAATTTGCTGTATGAGTGGCAGCAAGTGGGACATTAAATAATACTTGCTTTCAGTAGTTCATTCTTATTATTGCTACCTACCGCATGCAAATCAACACCAACACAAAGTTTTTATATATTTTTCTCTCTTCTTTTTTTCTATTTTGTATTTTGTTAGAGTCTAACGAGTGGGGAAATCGCTACAGATAAGAAACTGTACATACGGTTCTTAACTTTATGAAGCATGCCACCACGCTGCTGTTGGTCAGTTTCTATAAATACTATTTGGGCTACTACATAATAGGGTCCTCAATCTTCATACACACGAAAATGCTCTTGTAAAGTGGATATTTGGCTTGTTTGTAGTACACGGAAAATACATAAAATTAATATGATAAAAATAATTTCGATGTCTATACGTACGAAAATCGTCTGCGTGTGCAATTATGCAAAAGCAGGAGAAATAAATGGAATTCCTTTTGCGATTCATCCACATTTTTTCTCGAGTACTGGACTCAAATCACTCAGAGATGGAAAGATAATTTCCAGTCTACCTAACCAAGAATGTGTAACGAAAATACCTACTCGGCCAGTTCACACGCGAGTCATATTAGGTACTGAATTAAGTATTTGTAGACAGGTTGTGGTACCTCTGACTAACTCACTTTTTGACATCCACAATTGTCCTCGTGAACCATCGTAGAGAAGATGGTTGGTTACCATCTTGAAGATCTTAGTAAAAACCATTGGAGGTTTATAACAAGAATTACGGTCTTGAAAAGATCACTGGAATTACATTTAATTAGTCATTCCCTTTAAAATAGCCCATCAGCAACTTTATTGTACATGGACCTAGTCAGTACATTGCGAAGGAAGGCTTAACAACCGTGTCAAAAGGTTGTTTGTAAATCATTTTGAGATAGCGCCTTTGAAGGAGTTTACGGCGAATCATCATTATTAGTCATAAGTAGGCGAAATTCATAATTATGAGTAACAGTAACAGGTTAGCACAAAATTTTCATGGAATGCTTTTCATGAAATCATCACAGGATTCATTTATTTTACGAAGGAAAACACACCTGTTAATGGATTTGATTGTTCTAAGAATTCCAAATGGAATCTCATGTGTATGTTTCTTGTACATAAGATTTTACTTCAAAAGTCTACTTGATATCTTGCCAAACCAGGCCATCTGTAGTATCACTATTTGCAAAAAAAAATGCAAAAGCTGTATGGTGTGATTGTGTTTCGCATTAGAACCTAATAATGCAGCAAATTTTGTCTCTAGCAATTGCTAAATTATTGCAAACGTTTTTACAGGTAGTATCAAGTTTACTTTTACCAAGCTCCGCAAGCCCTTAAAGGCTTTCATTCCACATCAACGAATCTGAAAATTCCTTTTCACTTGTGAAAACATTGATATCTCCAAGCAGTCCTGTCTTTTTGAAACTTAGCTCCATGTGAATTTGAATAATAACCCTAATCGTAGTCAAAGTCTTGTTTCACCAAGAGCCAACCTTTAATTACTTGGTTATTACAAGCATGCCTGTACAATTAGTGAAGTTTAATAGAATAATGATGCCTCCTTCTCACTCATGATAGCTTTCTAACGACGCGTGTTACTACAAGCCTGGACTGTTTTGGATGAACTCCGGCCATATGCAAGAATTAGATAGACGAAATACCATTCAAATGAGTGTAGCAATTAAATTACGATGCTTCTTTGCGCACTTGTCCTGAAAATAACTGCATACATTTACAGCGGAAGCATTCGCTGGCAAGAAGACACTATCAAAATCTCAACATTTTTTGGTAAAGATAACAGCAAAGATAACTTCATATCAAATAATGAATATATCAATATTTTTTTACGTTTTATTCAAATGCGCTTGGTCCAGGATTCTTTGAAGCCTTCATAAACCATTTTATGACAAACTTCATCAAGAATTAACTATGCAATGAATTTGCTGATAGCATGCCAATTTTTCTTTGTCCAGGATGATGATTTCTACGCATATCAGGGGTTACCAAAATACCTTAACTTCTCCATGTAATTCTATCCTAGATAAGAAATTATGTAAGGTAGCTTTGGTAGGAAAGCATAAGAGCTTTTAAAACAAAATCATATTAAAAGTCATCCATTTTTTCTTACACAAATTTGAGACGAATAAACGAAACATTGTCAAAGTTGGCAGGTAATTGTCGATGTTTGCCCAAAACAATCCTAGCGTCACAAGCATCATGTTTAACCATATCTCTCTACATCATTCTATTGCAAGTAAAACAAGTGATAACATCACTGAAGGAATTTTCCGGGCATCTTCGGGAACAGTTTGTCAGACGGAGCTCTTTGAGCTATATGTGCCAATAGTGCTTCTGATATTCACTTGAAAGTAATTGGGACGCATTTTAGAAGCAACTTAGCTGGCATCTGAATCGAAACAATGATGTTATTAAACATCTGAAGAAACATTTGCACTCTGAACTAGATCACTTGTCGATCACATACCGAGAAAAAATAAAAATTATATTTTAGTGTTTTGTGGAAAGAGAAAGAGTGATTTACTTGCTTGCGACTGCGGGTAACGTCAAAAGTCAAAACTCAATCGACCAGTTGCGCAAAAAAGTTGAGCAAATGAAATTCAACTATAACTTTGTACTAATGCATGTGTTTTACGCTGCAGATTGACAGCCAGTGAAATATATCGATTACGTTCGTCAAAAGACGAAATATAAGCAGTTTGTACTGTTCCACATCATAATCTTTAAATCAAGTCAAATTCGTTGAGGTACCAATATAACAAGCCAAATTTTTTTTCCAACGCGATGGGTACCTAAATTTTTTCTGTCAGTTTGAATACAATTGTGGATGTCTTTTTTTAGCGGAGTTTGTTAAGTAATTACTGCCCAAAGGAGAGGAGAATAACATTAGTATAAAAAATCAGTTTTTCTGGACAATAATGGATCTGCCCACCAGTCCAACATCGACGACCACGGAGGAGATCTTCTGGGTCGTGCCCATACAAAGGCATACTGTACGGGAGGCGTTGAAGAGAAGACGGTCAACGAAATCAGGACCTGTTAAATTACGTCGGACTCAGACCGCGTGGACTCTGAGCTCATACGACGATGCAGGAAATCAAATTCAGTTACAAACTAACGAAACAATGGCACGATACAACGATGGTAGTTCAAACTATTTACAATCAATCACGGTGAGTACCACGCACTTTCTGAAAATTATATCATAGCTTATGTAATATCTGCAACATCATCTCTAGATGAGCATTGGGTTAACATATTTTTACATACAACTTATACACTTTATATAGGGGCAGGCATACCAACAACAACAATTGCTAATTGCATGCATGAAAACTGTTAAAAACTACATAATTACATAGCAAGCTTCATTTAGCCTTGTTTCTCTCTTGTTGCATGTTTTTACTACTCTTTTTTGGTTTCACGAGAAGAAAGTTGGTACAGTTGGGAACTTCCAAGATGAGCTTGAAATGGATTTGTTACCCGCTAGGTTTCGATTTTCATTGCTAACGCTAATTTTTCTACTGCACGTTGCTGTTATCTAATTTGTTGTCTGATGCACTAATCAGTGCTCCATCAATCGAAAGATTAAACAATCCGACACAATACAAAGCTCATCACAAGTTATGTTTAAATCCTGCTGAGTAGGGGGGTGGTAAGAACTGAAAGTTGTACTTGAAGTGTCCTATGATGAGGAACGAGACACCCTTTTACTCTTCATAGTTGGCTACAATATGCAAATAAGGGAGCATTGTACATCTAAAAAAGTTGTACTCTTTAAAAGACTGGTTGTCCTTGTACTCTCGGTGATATGGAAAGAATTAAAGTACATGAAATAAAAATACGAAAAAGTAATCACAACGACAAGAACATGTTAAGGGCAGGAAGGAATTGTGGATTCGAAAATAAAAAACGGCGTAGGGCGACTTTTCACGTGAGAGGGGAACACGGATTCAAACTTACGATCAGTCTAGATGGACTGGAGAGTAAGGCTTTGTGCGCTCCTGGCGATTCGAAAGATAATGTTAGCGTGTGTTAGTGTACTCGCCCAAGGCCAGACGAAAAAAATGATGATGTTAGCAGTTTTATAGAAATCATAAAAAACCTTCGTATTGTACTTTGGTACAGCCAGTCAGACATCTACGTAATCAACTCGTTGTAGCATTGAAGCGAGAGGGGCTCAAGTTTTAAAAAACTGGAAGTAGATGTATGTACACAATCAAAAAATCACAATGGATGCATGTAACATGCTTAGGCGAAGCATACACAACTGCAGGTAATAAAACTGTCCAGGAGAGAGACAGAGGCTTACAAAAAACCGTTGCTTTTTTATCCTGGCTTCAGCATGAGTAGCGTTTTTGTAAGGGAAGAGAGAATTAAACTTTTGTTTAAACTTTGAGGGGTGGGTTCTCCTCACTAATGTTCGTCCATCTGTCTGAGGGTCCGTTTGTGTAAAAGGTTTTAGAACAAGTTCAAGCTTTGCGTTGAAGAACACGTAAACTGGAAAGTGGAAAAGCAATGAATATATATTTTTTGTAACTATTGTGATGCAATTTGAACCCTTCAATAATTTTTGTATTCAAACTAGCACACCGGGGCTGTTGCTAGAAAATTGATTAGAGACACAGAAATGAGTGACAGAAATAACAAAGTTCTGCAAATCTGCACATTTACTGTATGGTTTCAGCAATCGTCGACAACTTTGAACAGATTTTTGTACCTATATGCTATTCAAATGCAAGCAAAAAGATTGTAAATACTTAAATAGTTCAGAAAATAATTTTTTTAAGGTTGTGAAATGCCGTTTAAGAGTTGACTTCCGAAGTTTCCCGCACGCATAATGTTAAGATTGAAATGGTAATAGACGCATGCATGTTACGCTTGTGTCATGCCAATTATAAGCAGAGTACTAAAACTTTTGAAAGATAAAAGCATTGGGGTTTGCACTCGTGAGATATGATATCAGACGTTATGGAATTTTTATTTCATTTTGATACGATGTATTTATTCAATAATTTTATTTACTTAAGAGTGTTTTGAGTCATCAGTAAATAAAATGCATTCATCTGCTTTTCAGCAAAACAAATAGGCCATTACATCTTGTAATTAAAAGAAAGAGATAATGCTGTAAAATAAATAGCCTAATAGCCCTTATTATACGTCAATACATTTAACGCGGCATAAAAAACAATTATTTTATTCGGCTTAATGTAATAGTCTTGCGCTTAGTTTCCAACAACTTCCTGTCATTACTTTTAAGCCAAAATACTGATCGTATACTTTATTGTGCAAAACAAAAGCACGACTAATCTAATTCCATGATGATAACGCTCAAATCAACCGTCCCCTTTGCTTTAGACCTACAAGCAAACGAGTTTTCCTTACTGTTCTTTTTGCGAGGCGTAATCTCTCGTATTTCCACTCGAACACATCACATCGCCAAGACTTTTTTTTATTCTTTAGACCTACAAGCAAACGAGTTTTCCTTACTGTTCTTTTTGCGAGGCGTAATCTCTCGTATTTCCACTCGAACACATCACATCGCCAAGACTTTTTTATATGGAGAAAGCATTGTTACAACAATTTTGTCACTCACACTCAGTGAAAAACCCCCATGCTCAACTCTCTCCTTGCATTTCTCTTGTCAATGCAAGGAATACACGGTAACACACAAAAGTCATTTCGTCCTCCGTTGCTCATGGTTCGAATGTCACAAGCCCATCATTCCCTATCACGACCACTTTGCAATCCACAATGTGAGTACCGTAACGTATAAATCGCAATCTAAAACAATTTCGCCGCCACCACCATCTGCCTTGCCGTGTGCATAAAAGTGTGGACGTATATATCACTTCATCCATCTCATGTGTGAGCACATACTTTGTTTCTCGTCTCCCATTTTTCGGATATACTTGAATTTAAAAAACAACAGAGGACAGAAAGCAATCATTTTTCCCGGAAAGCAGATAATTCGCCAGACCTGGTTACGTAATACCCAATAGGGGAAGAAATGGGCGTTCCATTTTCACAACAGAGAAAAAAACGGAGCTTTACTCTTTCTCGTTTTTTTCCTCGATCTCTCTCCTGCGTGTGTGCAATTTCATATAAACGCTCCAGCTAAACTCCGGCGTTATATTATATTATGTGATGGTAGTAAACTGCTTTTCAATTCCCTGCATTTACCATATTGTTACAATACCTCAACATAACATACTGGTAAGACTGTGTGTGCACCGTAAAGCAACAACGACAAAACGATGCTAACTTTATGATGCTGCTTGCTTGAATTGACGTTGCGAGAATGGTGATGATGATGATGCCTTAGAGCTAAAACAGAGCATCAACCGAAACAACAGTAGTATTCCAACCGCCGACGACGAGCATACATGCATTTAAGAACCCACACCAGGCGTTTTTTTTTCTTCAGCAACGGCAAGATAAAACCACATTTGCGAGGAGAGAGACCCAAGAGCAGTCGTTAAAAAACATGCTCTCATCATCATCTTCGTCTTAAACACCAGATAGCAGCGACTACCAGAAAACGAGACGACACATTCAGCAACAGAAAAAAGTATATCGTAGAAGAGCTGCTGCATGAACTTGATCCTTTGTGTGAGTTAAGCTCGTTTAGTTTATATTATACAGTCTGCAAGGAGATACTCTTGTTACTTTTTTTATTCATGCTTGCACTCTTGGAGTCAGGTTCTTTTTTTTTCTTCTTGGTTTGGCCTCTGGTTCATTATCATTGCCATTGTTTTACTACTTACGTTATTTTACACGTCTTTCTCTTTTCTTACTCTCTCCGGCTTATCTCTTGCATAAAAAGCTATATTATTTTTTATATGACGCAGCGACAACATTCAGACAAAAGTAGACAAAGTTATTGCACTGTATAGATTGTCGGTATACTTAAGGAAGAGTCTTTTTACATGTGTTCTTAAGTCGCACACAAGAGGTTAAAAGCAAGGCAGAAAAGGACAGTCGGTACAAAATCCTATTGTTTTGGAAATTACAAGATACACCTCTTCATCTCTCAAGACAATATTCTTTTTTGGTGATTGTTAGCATTGTTAAGTAGTTGGGTGTTGTGAAATTTTCTGCAATATTAAACCTAACCCTAATTTGCGAAAAAAGATACTAATTCGCCCAGGTGTTAAAAGTCTATTCGTAAAAAAAATCCTGAAAAGACAGCTTGCAACAATAATTGCTCATTTTCTTCTATCATTACCTATACAGTATTATTCTTTTCTTAAAGGAACTCCTCCAGCAATGAATCATTCACTTTTAAATGAACTCTTTGGCTAAAGACAAGAAAGAACTGAGGACTACAGACGGGGACAGAGTTGTTGAAGCGTTTGTCGTGAAATCGCAAAAACCATAGTTTATTACGCGTCTTCACATTCTCTTTTCTTACTCCTTTGGAGCAAACAACGTTACTTTATCTCCTCCTCAACCTTACTGTAAAAAACGAGAGCGAGTAACTCGATATGTTCACCTCAACTGTCCAGTTTTCTTAAGTTGCCCGAAGCCTCTTGCATCCTTTTACATCCAGTTCAAAAACACCATCGAGAGCTCGTTTGAGTATAAAAACCCTCAAAAAAGACTAGGAAGCGGTGTTTCTCCCACGAACACCACAAGCCTCTCAAAATTTCTCTCTAAAAATCTTAATTTAAACTTGAATATTTTTCTCTGGAAAACTAACATTGTCTGTCTAATATAAAAACAAAACAATTTTTTGTTTTGTTGTTTGTTAGTACTCCTCCACACAACAACCCAATAAGCATGCACTTTTTTACGATGAGTCTACAAACATATAATTATTATTACTTCAAAAAAACAGTAAAACTCATCAAGTAACCAAGACTTGCATTTATTAACTAACATCTCTCAGGTCTGCTTTTTCAGTGTTAGTCTGTCGCTCACACAAAAAAAAGCTGTAAGGTTAGGCATTTGAATATGTTTGTAAACGATATACCCATGCACACTCATAAAATGCATCTCCAAGTTAGACTCACACAAAAAAACAGGGAAATTAAGATACACTTTTGTTGACTGGTTTACTTGTGAACGCTTAAAGCAGATGCATGAAATGAAAAAAAAGAAGAAACATATTGTGAGTGTGCACGCTCATCATCATAATGATAAACCGAGAGCACGCTAGTGAAAAAAGTGTAACCAGTTACTAGATAGCAAGGATAGTCAGCCAAAATACAATATAAGCGATGAGCATCATCATCACATCACTTTACCTTCATGTTGTTTGCTGTTGCCGATTCATTAAGTTGATCAACTGCTCTGTGTTGTTACTCTTAGTTTGCTGGGAGAGATAGGACGCTTTTTCGTTTTCGTGTACGAAAAAATTTTATGTTTCAAAATAACGTGCATAATTTTTACTTTCATTTTGGTTTATATAATTTATTATGTTGAGTATGTAGTTTTGTTCTCTCGTAGCTTCGTTTCGCAAAAATTCGGATAATAGTCTGTTCGTAAAATAGCGATGTAGAGGCTTCTGTCTTTTAAACTTGATTTGATGATCAATTCAGTAAATAAAAATAATTGGCTTATCCAGGGAACGACCGAGGTTGACGGAGAGAGGAAGAAAATTGGACGTAGGAAGTAAAAAAAAGTGAAACAGTTTTTGCAAATGATTCGCATCTTTTGTCAACTTCTTAGCTAGACAGTTAAATGATGCTTATACTTGTGCCAGTGTGAAAGATAATGGGGATTGTAATTTGAAACTGATTTGGTTTCTGGAACAAGTTTATACTCTTGGGAAGAGAATTGTGTGTGTTTATTGTGATTGTCCAGTGTGATTGTATGGAAATGCTTGTCAGTTTACTTTCTCCTTATGCCTAAGGGACGAAGGGAAAACAGTTAAAACTGAAGGCTATCCTTGATGGTTTCTAAAGGATGCGAACCGTTGACTAGTTCATGCAAAATAAGATAATGCAAATGAACAGCCAACACGTGCATTCATGAGTGACAGGCAACGTTTTGTGCCATGTAACATCGGAGCTAATAAATGTTTACCTAAATTGATTTATCCTTTCTTGAATTGTTTCGTTTGACCTTACCTTAATACCACTAGCATTGTGTAAGTGAACAGGAAAAACAAAAGACACACTTGATTGCGCCACACTTCAGCTTTCTAGTTGGAAACAACCAAGACTACGTTGAAATGTAAAGTGAACTCTGAGTTAATGTTCGTTTCGTACATTTGCTGGTAGACAAATCTAAATTAACTGTATCATTGAGTTTACAGTAAAGTTTTTAACTGTTTGGTGGAAAATTTAGTGTTCAGCTTGTCCTGAACACTACCTGGAGGATACTGGATTATAACATAGGTGGTTACCAAGTAAGTTATTAAGTAGCGAAAGCTGTTTTTTTCATTTAAATTAGTTTTGGATAAAATTTGGAATTCTCAGAGCGTCAGAAGTGTTGCTGAGTTAGTTCGCATCGCTAGATAATAAATTTGTGGCCGTTTTTATGTATTGGTGTTATGGTGGTCCATTTACGTTACAGGATGTTTCAAAAATCTGTAAAAGCTATACATCATTTTATCTAACAATAATCCAATAATAATAATAATATCCAACCATTATTAAGTAGCTAAAGCGGCTTTATAAAATCGTTTTGGTTGTCTTTCCGTCCTTCTGGACGTTGACGAGTTACAGGGTGACGAAAGTTGACGATAATGCTTCGTAAATGAACAAAAAAATTATGACTTCGTCTTCTTGACAAGTTACAGGGTGTATAAAGGTGACGCAAACGCTTCGTAAATAGTGTTTTAGTTAATCTTGGAAATGGTGTTATTACGAATCTGGCAAATCGCCTGAAGCCCGTGTCTCGCTACTTATGGGAATCGTGCTTGAGCGTTTTACTTCATAGGCATTGGCTCGCAAGCATGTCGTAGGTTTTCAGCAGGCCTATGCTAATTGATGTTGGTAATCAAATCGTAGGTTTAGCATTCTGATTCTTGTTAGGATTGCTTCTGTGCAACTTGGTATATAAATATAAGATATGAATTCACTTGATATGCTGTAATATATTTTAAACAAACACATGGTCCAGTAAAATTTGCCTTCTATGTGCATCATCACATCATCAGTAAACTACTACGGTTGTAAAAGTCGAATTGACTTAGGCAAAATTTAGTGAAGAATGTAAATATTATTTTCAAGCCATTTCCGAACATATAGTATCATGGTTTTAAAAGTCGAACAAGATAATACAATAATGTGATACACGATACCAAATCTCGCTCTCCAGTAACAAGTGATTGATTTAATAAATGACATGCGTTTATTTATATACAAGACCATGAAATCGTTATATTTTCATATTTGCAAATCCAGCTCCATTGGAATCGCCAATTGCAATGCAACAAAAAAACTATTTCAAATGGAAAGGGTCAACGGTGTTTGTAGGCAACCTTTTCATCGACTTTCGATGATATTTCTATTTCTATAGCTGTGAGGTTGAACCAATAGCGGTGTTGTGTTTCAAGATGTTACAACCCGATTGTTTAGTCATGCCAATTTGCTCGCCATAAGCTTTGCACAATGGTCACTTCATCATGGCATGAGTAATACCTATATGCATACATTATACGATTTCTTTTTAAAATCTCAATGTTTTATCTCTTGTGGCTTTAATTCTGTAAACTGATAATGATAGCATTGCATTGACTGCCATTTGGTATTAAGGCAAGTGCACAGGTGTAATGACATCATGATTTCGATGACGATGATGATGTTTGTCGAGTTTTGAGTTTTAGTAACGGTGCTTGTTTGTGTCGGGGTGATCTAGTCCCTGTGTAGTTACGCTAACCAGGATTCGTTCGGATACACCATCGTCTCTCTCAAAGCACGTTTCAAAGACTACACTTGAATTAATAAAGTACATTTCCCTGTGATCAGGGTATCATAGATGGCATTAATTCTCTCATTCAGAAGTCAACTCAGTGAGAGACGTGCTAACGTCTTTTTGCAAACTGTACCAGCGGTGTTTTTACAGAAACCATACGTATTTCATTACTCGCGTACTAATGCTAAATGAGCTAGTTATTTAGTGTTGTCGTCCATAAACACCTTCGTTAACATGCATAGTGTGCGAAGCGAATGGTAAGAAGCTTTCTTGGTTATACCGGGCGTTATGTGGAGACCTCGTTAAAATTGAAATTGATTCCTAACCATACCGCAGTACTTGGAGCCCGGGCAGTAATTGACAAAACATGGCGACGATGTGTATTTGAAAAGAAAGAGCTCCAATACAAGGGAGGCCATATTTGAAACAATCGAATTGACAATGGACCGGCGACCATTGCTGTATCCTGTTTTCGTAGAACTAAAAATGCTTTAGCATTTTGAAAAAAAAAATTTTTTTACTGATTATATACCCCTACTATCTATCTAGGTATATTAACTTAAATGTGTCTTTTCATTGGGACACTTCAGTAAACCTGTCATACCCTTATCAAAAGAGGTTATACTTCGATTCGAGATCACCATCTGAAATAGAGCGACACCTGAATGTTCTCTGTTTGAGACGGTAAGAAGAATGAAATACGATTGTCCCAGGTTAGGCTAATTTTGTTTGATAAGCTGCAAATTTTTGGTTATGTAGACGCATGGGATTTTGAATCTCTTCGTTAGTAGGGAGTCACGTGTAAGTAGTAGTAACTTCTGCAAAGAGAAGTTTGTTTTTCATTGATTTAATTTTCTAATTGTTGTATGCTGTATGTAAAGGTTTGTATAAGTAAATCGTATACTAACCTAGTGTACAGTTGATTAGTTGACGGTGATAAGATTTTATTAAAGTTAGGGATGATGCTGCCCATTTTATATTCAAGAGTTTCCATCATTGGCAGTTTAATATGTTTTGTATGTCTGCCTGTACTCAATGTAAGTGTGACTTTGTGAATTATCTGCGTATGATGATAATGAGATTGGTGAACCGTATTGGCGAGTCTCACGTTTATTTTTCGTCAGAGCAAACCAGTAAGTTTTCGCGAAAGCAACAGTAATGTATTGCTGATTATGTCGTGAAAATTAGCTTGTTCTAGTCATTCCGATAGTGCATATCAATCTTCATGGCGGATGATTGAAGGAACCAAAGTTATTAAAATAGCACTGGATGGAGTATGGACGCTGTTGATGTTATTTTTTCCGATGTCTGTTCAACATAACCAAGTTCAGTCACGATAAGATTAAACACATCTCTATGCATTTTCTTTGTGTCTATATTCTTCCCAAATATATTATCAGCTAACACTTCTGCTCATCAATAATAGTTTATAATAGTAGATAAAAGGCTACGAAAGACGTGGAGGTAAGACACAATTTTCCAATGGAGAAACATAACTCTGACTCATTTTGACGAATGAATCATACAACGAACCAACCCAGTATTTCGATTCTATCTAGCACGAAAGACAGAAGTCAACTCGTTGTTGTTGTGCGCATCAACAATGAAAACGCAAAAAGTTATCTTATTGTGAAAAAGAAACAGTTTGCAGAATAGGCAGCATAAAATTACCATTTATTGATGATTCATCCGTATTTCTCTACTTGTAAAATCATTGAAATTCATGCGGCTGAATATTATCAACCAGCAGACAGAATGACATTAAAGAGTATCAAATATTGCAAACAAGTACGGCACTGATTTAAAACAGTTCAGCATGGCTTTATTTGTATTTGTATGTGATATTACTTCGCAAGCTCAGATCATGTATACCATGGCGAATTTAAAAGGACACTGCTAGTGATGCTCTGTGAGGGTGGATGGTTACTTGCAATTGTTGTGACTTGCGTAGGTGATGGGATCAGCGAAAATGGTGTTATAACTTCAATTCATATGGTATTTTTGTCTTGTTAATCATCTTTTTTGATAACTCATGTTGGGATCTTGGGTTACGCCCTGAGGTATAATATAAAATGTGTTGCTGCAACTACCATCATGCATATTAGGGTCCAATAGGTTTTCAACGAAATATGTATGAGAGTTCAAACGATCGTTTACAAATGATGGTTGCAGAGATTAGCTCATCCAGTCGAGCCACGATTTAATACTACTCATAAGATTTTGTGGATAGACCAGATAAAATATTACTTTGTCTGGTAATGGTAGTGTGAATGCATATACCTTTCGTACGTTAAGACAATCACTGCTGCAAGTGATGCTATCTGATAGTGAGTTAAGTCTGTGTACTGGCAGGTATAGTAGCAAAAACATTGAAAATGACATCTGAAATGGTAAAATAGAAAATATTGCGGATGTATGTGAAATCGGGCTAAGGAAAAATTGTGTAAATATTTTGCCACTTTTTGGAACTGGTGTTTTTTCAAAGCAGAAACGAGAGGACAGTCGACTACCAGCCCATGTCAATTACCAGTACAAATTCCAATACCAATTACATTACCAATGCAAGTAGGGACATCTTTCTTACGATTACATTCGGTTTCTGGCTACAACTTGGTCCCACTTTTCGCGTATTTGTAGTTTTTCATTCCGCAATGTTTCATTATCACGTTACCATGGTTTATTTATTTATCATCAACATATAACTGTTACACTGCATCTGTAACTAGCGGTTATGATCCTTGCAAAAGTTATAACATAAAATATGTTGTGCCAGCAAAAAAATCGTATATTCGGCACAATTCAGATTTTCGGCTACACTCCTTCAACATTATGGTATTATGTACCAACTACAGCGACTGCGCCTATGAAAACAAACTAAGAGGACAGAGAGCATTAGTGAAGCACAGATTCTAACACTTTGTCAGTGTCACGACGCCGTTTGGACTATATTTAATATTTCATGTTCATCAAAATGTTAAGGACACTTCAAAGAGCTCTTAATTTCTTGGTGAGAGTGCAGCCACATTAAATAGGTTTCATCATCCGATACATGCGTCAATCGTGTATTATCTGAAACAATATACCAGCATCGGTATCAGCTTACTAGCTAGCTATTATAGCAAAACTTGCTTTGTGATCCAGGTCTTGATTTTGTCGATTATCCAATACAATTGACTTGAAATTTCGAAACTGTTTGCTCGATTTGATTTGGTGCAAAGCTGCAAGTGACTTGGTTTGATTTTGATCTGAGTGTACAATTCAATTAAATTCCATCTCCTAATTTAATACTTTCTACACAAGGATATATTGACAAATGTGCTTCCTTGCTGGCACGTTGTTTTTTGGATTTGTTTCCATCTGATGAATTTCAGTCACAACGCACGTGGCAGTTAAGTGTGAATAGAGGTAAACACCACAACGATGTGTTCTGTGGTGATGCTTAGAAGGCAGATTATGACTCAGAGATATTCCCACTGTATTCACAATTCTGGATTTCATCCTAAACAACTTGCATGCAATTCTATCAACGATGTAAATAGAGGGTTAGATAGTTTTATTTGTCACTGCTATGTAATTTGGTCGCCTTTTGACGCAGTGCCTTCATGTTATAAATATATTTACTTATTAATGTTTGCATAACAAATGTGTACTCGAAAATGTATATCTCGTATTATTGGTATATTTTTCCACTTATTGTTAGGTGGAAAGCGCTATCCTCCGGGTATTAGCTTGTTAATAATGTTTGGTAATGCGACCTTGTAATAAGGGGTTAGAAATCAACTGAGGGATGAGCATGTTTGCTCGAATGGGATTATCTCTATTTAAGATTCGTTTAATTTTGAGAGAATTAGCTTGGATGACGTTTATGTGAAGGGGTACTAATTGTGATTTCTACCGAACGGTCTCCTTAAAAAAAAACAAAAGAAAAAAAACTTCACAAAACTACAGATTAGACACATTGCTCTTTCCTCCTCTGTAAACGTAGATCCATGAAGTCTTTCTTTAACATGAAGTATAACCTTTTTAGTAGTTCACCTAACGAAGCAGAATCTAGGATTGGGTGGTATTCTGCGAGCGTTTCATCGGATGAGCAGAAAAGGGTTATACTAGTGTACCTTTTTTGATGGATATAATCATATTTTACTAATCCACTTTGAGTACGGTCACAACATTTTGACAGTTTGCACAGATAATCTATGCATACTATTAATACGTTTCATCGGATGTGCTTGTACATTTTTGTGTGATGAAAATGGACTCCATGGTTCAAAAAACAAGTAAGAATGATAACCAGTACCTTTTACGTTGATAATATATGGACAAATTACGCTGTTGACTCTTTTATATATATTTACAAACGTCTTTGGTTTTTTATAACTTTTTCGTGATATTTTCGTGTGAAAAATTATGTAACATACTTTTTCTTTGGTTTTATATATTTATAGCTAAGTAAATTGCTATGCTAACTGCATCTAAATCTGCAAACAATGGAATGAGAACTTTTGAAAAGTTTTCTTTGGCTGTCAGCTGTAGCAATAGCTAACTTAACACTCTCAGTAGTGCTACATTTCTTTAAAGGGCTTGAAATATATTTCATTCTTTCAGCTTCAATATCGTTTTGCATCTTCTGAATATACTTAGACTCAGTTTACTTAGTCTTTAATGTTTTCTTGCAGTGACAGATTAAAAGAAAAAAATGAAGATGCGATTTCCCTCCATAACATATGCTACCATATTTCATACGTATATTCATATTTGATTTTCTTCTGTACTATTTTGTGAAGTTGGCAATGAATGCAAAGGAAGACATTTGACTAACTTTTTACTTCGATAAGCAAAGTTGTCCAATGTCAGCTTCAAGAAGCTGATATGCAAAGCAGTACAGGTACTTTCATGTAAATGAATTTTGCACGATGGATGAAACTGTGAACAATATGTATACTTACAGTGCCTACCGTATTTAAATAGGATTAGTATAACAATGGCACAGCACCTTTTTACTATGCATACAAATTGCGTCCATGTTGCAACGTGCATCGGTTGAAACATCACCCTTTCCTTACTAGCATCTTTTTACATTGACGCATATTATTTTGAGATTCAACAATTTTCGTCTTTCCAGTAGCTACATGCATCACCTCCTATTCGGGGACAAGCGTTCCTTGCTATACAAAGCTACTTTAACAAATGGTCCCAGATAATTGCTCTGCGAAAGTTTTATATGCACACATATGTATTTTTTGACATTAATAATGCAATAATCCATTACGTCGTTTGTACGAAATGTGTTAGGTTACAGAAAAAAAACTGCATTCTGAAGTGTTGCAAAGAAAACAGTAAGTACATTTTATGTTTATCCTGACGAGGACAATAGTGCAAAACACATAGATTTGACGATGTAGAAATCAGATGAAAGCTTATTTTCTAGGGATGGTTTTGATATGTTGTACGTAAAAATTGGACTGACTAAAACTTGCAAATTTTTCGTGCAACATATGTCACGAGTTTAGCCAAGCTGATAGATCAAGGAAAAGTTTATTTGCGTTTTTCTTAAAATCCCCAAACCTCAGTCACCTTTCAGTTCCAGAAACAAAAATGTAGATGTGTTTTTCTTGCGTTTTAAATAAGACTCGAGGAAACGGTTTCATTGATTTTCCGTGTACACGACCTAATGTATTACGGTCGAGGATATGTTATAAAAGTATATAGGTTATTTTAGGTACTACATATCAACATTTCAGGATAGTTCTCGAAACCCTGACAGATTGAAGTTTTCAGCTGAAACGATCTTCTCCGGTTACTCTATATAAAAATGCTTTTGATGTACTGTCAGCGTAAGTTGCTCCTTGAAAGAGTTTAACTCTTTTCGATAAATGGCTCGAAATCAAAATAAGCAAACAAGCCTGGCTAGCCCTCTCGATACACGTGTACTACTTCACTAACAGGAAATAAAAATCAGTGAAGAATAATAATAAAATACCCCTAAAAGGAAAGTATCTTTGTTCGATAAACAGATTTGGCAACCAGAAACCTGATCTTCTTCAAAAGGATACTAAAAATGCTCAAAATTGTGTGCAAAAGTTCTAAGATCTCCTACAGTACCTCTCTTTGAGTAGAATCATACTATGTAATTCTTATCAATTTCCATTTGTGAAATTATTGTTCGAAGCTAATCAAACTGTTGCCGGAGTCAATTAAAAACAGGCATTGTAACACTTTATTAAAAGTTTTTGAATACCGCATTTGAAACACCGTTTTCAGCTAGATGTAAATTGGCAACGACAGGTCAGACTACAGTCCTAGAAAATCACACCTATAGTATAAGCATTAGTTTTCTAAAAAATGATAGGCTTTTATATGCATTGATGCGCATTTGCAAAAAAAAAATTATATCAAGTCTAGGTATTCCTCTAGTCCGAATAATTGTGACACTGCTCAAAGACAACCGATTCGGCTCGATGATGCACATACGCTCACTGTCAGGTGAAAGCCTGTATTGCTGAAAATGATCTAGGCAACTCAACGCTTGCATTCTTGGAAGGCTTTTGTGCCGAAAAATGTGCGTGCAACAAGGGGCACCTCTAGTTTGCTTCGCAAAAGGATCATGTTTCGCTTTCAGTATAAGATATACGAAATATCTATGCCTCATTAAGACTCCATGGCAATTTGTGAATCCTGCGGGGTTCTTTTAGCTCCAAAAGGACAGTTTCTTCATTCAAAAAATATTTATACTACTTTTTGAGACATTCATTTAATATGAAATATTAAATCGTTGTTTATTAGATTCGTGGATTTTTTAAATTTAAATACGAATTGTCAAGGCAGTAAGCCTGGAGTGCTCTGTTATTTTTCTCCTTTCTTCAAGACAATTTTTTGGAAATAATTTCTTTTGTGCATGAGCATCTCTTGGTCCCATGATGATTGACAGCTGCAATCGAAACGTCACCCAATAAAGCTATTTTTATCGAAAAAAAAGTCTTTGAATATCGTTGAAAATACGGATATATGAAATATAGAAAGTTTTTTAAAGCTATTTTTAAAGCTTATTAGGATAATAATATTTTATTCCAGTAATTTATTGCTGGATTCAATTGCATTAACCAATTATCTATTCAAAATCTTTTAAATTTATGTTAACAAGTGTCACACATGGTCCTAACTAGTTTAAAAACAGAAAAAGCTTTTACTTTATATGATTTTTGCGACTATTGGTTGCATGTGATTTAATCCGTCAAATAGAACTGAGGTCTTCTAGATGGAATTGGGTCTACTATATACTTGCAACTTGGTGAGCTTTTTTTGTAACTTTTTATCCACTTGGGTCATTCAAATGTTCCTGGATTATCACAACTAAATTCCATTTTGCATTCCATTCCGAAAATTTCAGTTCCGTTTGACAGAGATATCTATGATTCTTGAATTGAACCTTTTGGAGTCTGATGTTCGTTTTTAATCTTTCAGATTGCTTCCAAAACGGATGATGCTAAGTCATGGGTCTAGATGCAAGAAAAGTTCTTGAAAGGGAATTTTACAAAAAATTCCGGTTGCATTTTAAGTTTGTGTATGAAAATACCTTTTTAACTCCTAGGACATATGCATTGTTAATACTTGCACTTATTTACCAACCATTGAAAGATAATAGAAGGTTGATAATAACAATAACCTAGCGATAAATTCTGACAACCTGTCAAAACAATTTCAACAAGGCATTTTTATTGGAATAGCTACGTCCGTTGAGGTATCCTACAAGTCCATCATTCATCCAAATTATTACTATTACTGTGGCTGGAATCAATACTTCAAACACACGATGTCAGTCTGTTTGGTGTACGCTGACACCATCTAAAGAAAAGAAATTCTCGAAATACAATACTATTGCGTATGAAAGGACAAAGGATGCAGTGCAAAATAAAGCATTTTGAGAAAATATGTTCAGATAGTGGCATAGTACACCAAACAGACTGACATCACGAGTTTAAAGTTACGATTTCGGCTACAGTATTATGAGCTAGTGCAATAACGCTAGGTAAATGTCAGCACGCAATCTGTTGTAGCTTCCAGAATATTATAATAAAAATTAGTTTTCGTCTCCGCGTCAAACCTGGCAATACCGTAATAGTAAGTTATCGGCCGT
>VICI01001264.1:0-24194 GCA_019593645.1 Akabosia matsudoensis | reverse complement strand
CCTCTTCTGCAATGTGATAGTTCAAGAATGAGGCGTCGTGCGGCTACAACATTCGCGCCATTCTCATTTGAATTTGACGGCAGAATAAGAAAAAGGACAGGCCATGGTAGACGGCCTGTAGATAATTATTTGTTGAGATTTCCAGAGAAATCGTGCGTGTAATAAATAGCTAAAGCTGTTTTTCTTCTTTTTTTTGTCTGACTCCGACTGTCTGGTTGCATGTTTGTAAAACTCAGGACAGGTTCATGGTGACATTATGATACCATGCACATAAACGTCACTAGTTAGCGTAAATATATCCATCCAGTATGAACTATTCTGTATTGGAAGTTCTAACGGGGTATATATTCGATACACTGAACGTTGTATATGGACGTAGCACATTGTGCTATTTGTTCACTCCCTTGTTCTCATAGGCACCTACCATTCATTGATTACGAAGCTGAACTATGTTCAGTTTGAGATAGATGAGTTTGTCTGTCAGTCTGTCCGTGGGAGCTCTAAAGGCCATGTAGATTGACTGATCCGGACCAAACTTGGTACGAAGATATTTTAGGTCACTGGCAAGAGCCATATTGATTTTAAACCCAATCGGTCAAACTCAAGGGCCCTGGCTAGGGGTAAACGTTTCTTCTTATGGCCGATTTGGTTCAAGCTCGGGAGAGCTGTATTTTAGGTTCTGCATTTCCTGTTCCTTTTTGCTTTTTTCTTACCTTTTCCTTGTTGCTTTTTCGTTCCTGGGTTGCTTTCAGCTTCGTCACTATAGCTATGGCTTAACAGCTTTTATGACGAAGCGGAATTAGATTCAGCAAGTAATGATAACGATGAGTTTGCCTGTCCGTATGTCTATCTGTGGGCGCTCCACAGGCCATGCACTTTGACTGTTTCGGTCCAAAATTGGTACAGCCACATGATTAATTGGGTTATATTCACTCATTACAGTATTGACAATGCACATACGGAAATATAGAAGCATCTTGTAAAACTTCCACGGGCTGATTGAGAGCTCAATCGCAGGCAATCGATTATAGTTACAGATATAGGGACAATTCATTTTAAAAACAGTTGTAAAGTAGTGGAAGTTACTCGGGTTAGCCTGTGTACTTAAAGCAACATCAGTACTTTGTAGCTTTAAAAGAATCAGCATTGCGACAGTATTCTGCCAGTTTTGTATCAAGTGTCAAGGTTGCTATGCTACTTTTATTTCGTTCGCATGCCTTTGAAGGTCTCTACGACAGTTCAGTTCTGTTTTCACAAATTTACAGTTGTAGCATGAATGGAAACGTTTCTCGCTGTACGAACTTGGCTACGCAACGACACTTGGTTTTAAATTGCCATATATGGAGTAAGGAGTAGCTATTTTGGTACAATGTCCCATAAATCCATGTTCCGGCCTACGTATACTCAAAAGATCACAACAGCAAACGGTTGCCAGAATAGTTTAAAGAAATTATATTTATGTAAGCTTTTTATAGTTGTAACGATGACTTTTCCAAGTTTCATGAAATTTCAGGTGTTTATTTCATGTAATTTCAATTTTCAATTTATATTTCATAAACCATGCAATCCGAAGAAAATACAAAATATAGACGCGACACATACCCTAAAACTTTTAAAGAACGCCACCGGCGAAAATTTGAAATTTCCGTCGCGAAACCCAAGCGATAATTAGAGACCCGGCGTTCTATAGAGACAATAATTTTTTTTGTCTAATGTTTCAATCTTTAAAAGTGTAGACAGGCATAACTTAAATTCAGTTGCTATCATTAACTTTCATGCTCAGTAGCTTGCATTTCGTCATTTTTTCTACTAAACGTTTACAATTCCATATATTGGGGGTTTGATCTCTACATTATACCTTGCGATATTTAGAGACCCGGCCAAATTGCGAATTTCTCTGTTGACCCCGGCGTTCTTTAGAAGCGTTACGGTGGATACTGTAATAATCTCAATACCTAAGTTAGTTTATTTGTGAAAAAATGAGTTTCTGGCATATGTATTTTTGATAGAAAACGTCGTCAAGTACACTGTTTTCAAAAACATGGACAGATTGATTAGAATTATTTTAGACGTAAAACAATACATCTAGTTTAAAAATGGCCTCAAGGTTCTCGCGTCGCCAACTCTTGTCACATGAAGGGGTAACTTGATAGGTATTCACATTTTTGAATGTAGTGAATCTACATGGTTACTTACTATCATTTAAGATTTACAAGAAACAAGATGCATGCCTACTTAATACAAGCTTGCCGTCTTGTCCACCACCTCCTCTTCTATGTTCTCTTCTCGACTATCTTTTAAGATCACGCGTTCTTTACAACTCTACTCCCAGAAAATACATCATATAATTGATAGGAATGAGATAATTTTTTGTCGACCATGTTTTTTACAGATTTTTATAATCTTTTAAAGGCATAGGCATACAATAAACTTTAGTCTGTCATTTAGTCTGCCTGGTGGAGGCATAAAGGCGGTTTTAAAGAGCATGACCGGTAATCAAATTTAGACTGGTTTCTTTTAGATGAAGGTTGTTGGAATGTGATTACAATTATTAAAATGATAAATGGAACCTGAAGAGGTTCAAAATTATGTGGATACTCGCACACCTCCGAACTTTTCAGAGGGAAATGCGATTTCATTTTGTTATCTGTTTTTGCCGTCGAGTTTGTTGTCGCAGTCTCAATAATTCACAAATATATACCTTGAACCTTAAAAACACCCTCTCGGAGTCTTTGTACAAGGCTATCCATATTCGTTATCTGCTAAACTAGAAGCGTAAGTTTTATAAACCATAATTTGGCTCGGATGTATGCCGTTAGCAGTTTAAGTTCAAATCAAGATTCTGTCCGCGCACGTGTATTTCTCGAGGATTATGATTATATGCACTTTCTTCAATCGAAAAAATAGCAGGAAGATAAAAACAAAGCCCTGATGGTCAAATTTATTTCACTACTTTTTTTGATGAGCTATACTTGCCTGTAACTAAAAATATTTTATGCTACAATACTTATCGGATGTTTTGTATTGCACACGATTCATGATTTCAATCCATTTCCTTCTTTCGTTTTTGCGTTGCAAATGATTAAATTCATTTATATGAATTTATTGCAGGCAAAAATAAAAATCTAAACCTAATATGTTTCAATGACATGTTCTTCGGAAATTTGATGCGATGGCTATGATGGCTAAATGGTAGCTGAGTAAGAACCGTCATTTACTGAGACGACCACACACTACACATTTCTTAACCTGGAAAGTGAAAACTTGCAATGAAATCTGGCTCCGATGAAAAACCTCCTTCTGCACATCTTAATGCGTTCATCTTGTAAGCGAAATGTTATTGGTAAGTAAACCTTAACTTATAAGTTACCTTGCGTACGCGCATTTGGGGAACATCGAAAATACATACCACGCTACTGTATTCGAGATGCGCACACAAGCGACCAACGCTCTTTGATTCTTAAGGTGTATTATCTGGTAAGTGAACAATGAGGAAATACATCATACCGGCTTGTCACAACCAAGTATTGCACGAAGCCTCGAGAGCGCCCACTTAGCAGTCGTGTGTGTTCTGTTCAGCGCCAACGTTCGTTTTTCTGTATATGTCCCACTACTCCAATAACACACATTTTAGCTAAGCTCAGATCTCAAGAGCGAAAAATTCCGCGAACCCAGCTTCACATATGCAAATAAGTGCGGACCATCACTCACGTTAGTTAGGTGCTAAAAACAATGTGGACTTTTATGTGAAATATCATTTTGTAGTCCTCATCCTTAACTATCAAATCTATCCATCGTGAAGTAGTAACCCAAACACGACTTTTACTCTTTTACCATTACCTATTGCACCTGTTCCGACAACTTTTCGTAGCGATTTTTTTGTTCCTGCTTCGTGCAGTACGTAGGGTAAACTGAGACAGACTCATGACTTTTCAATTTCAGCTGTATATCAGTAAATATTTTTTCCAATTTCCCGAAAAACAATATTTTGAAAGAACCCACAAGTTATGACTACACTAAACTATTGGAAGCGATATTGGTTAACAATGTATCAGTAGTTGAGAAAGCACACACAGATGGCACGTTTGAAGGGATATACCCACTTCCCATTGCTTTGAATTTTGTAGCGTACGTATGCATCTTTTTATCGTTTTATTGCAAAGAAAGTCAGGCACTCAAGTTTGCTTCCATATCTATTTGTAACTAAAATAGGCATAAAACTTTAATAATTTGTCGGCATTACTTGTTACTTGTTGTATTTTTACGAAAATTAAATCTTTAGTAACAGTTTAATCCTACCACTAAAAGATCGCATTAACAATTTCTGAAGTCTTATAATATGTGAATTTGTTTTGTAGATGGTATACGTACTGTGCCGTGAAACCCAATTGTATTAATCTTTTACCAGTGCTCAATTTTTGTACTTGAACCATGATACCACGTTTACCGACAGAAAATTTATTGTGACAACAAAACCGGTTAAGATAGAGCTTAGTTCTGCAAGAGCACCGGCAAAAGCTTACTATCTTAGGTTTCAAGGCTCAGTACAGTGGAACAAGTTATTTTGCTGCTACAGTCAAAGCTGCCTATAAAAGGCCTCATAGGACGACAAAAAAGTTACAGCATGTCTGTTACAGAGTCGGGAAAATAAATGGTGTAAATACCGATTTGGTGACAGAAATGATGCCTGCACTAGACAGGTTTTTCTATAGAACTTTTAATTTTCAGATATGACCCTATGTCAGTTTCTATTCATCCTTTACGAGTTTATAAAATAGTGGAAAAACAAGCACTTAAATTATTTACCCATATCCTAATTGTACGTTGTGATGTGACCTATTTGTAGAGATATTAAAACTCGGTATTAGTATTAGTATACCCAATGTAGTCACACTAGTACGATCGCAAAAGTCTCCAGTGTCTAAGTGCAGAATCAATTGCAAATCTAAATGTACGGCATTTAATGCTTACGTAGGTGGTAAAACTTCATCAGACAGACATGTAAGTAGATGTTAGCAGACGGTGAACCGGTTTCCGCACCGAATGTGAAGTTATGATATACCGACATAAACCAACCTTTGAGCACTTTCAATTTTACTATGTTCCATCTGTTATATAAAATATATTGTTTTTGTAGCTGGATACATCTAACAAAAATAGAAAGTTTTTCATCTTTGTTCTATGCGAACTTATTGCATTGTTTATGATACGGTCGACAGTTCGCGTATGTTACGTGAATTTTCGATTCCTGTTTAGTATGCATCATTTCAGCAATACACACGTGTTCTTGTTTCCCGTGCAATCAACTGGCCAGAGCATACGCATAACATGCATAACATAATCTGCACTTGCTGTTTTAACTCATACTTTGCAAGACAAGCGACGTTTTCCATCTCCCTAAGGACAACAATAGGAGAAAGTTGATTTTTTATGCGTTTGCATAAACTGTGCACACAAAAACACAAGCAATGATGTGCTAATGGGCTATCGACCTGAAATCAAAAAATGATCACTCATTATTTATCATTGTCTTATAATACTTTAATCACAATCTAACAGGAAGGAGAGATGCTTTTTTTCTTGGCGCATTATTTCGAAAGGTATCTTTAAGTCGCTCTTTCATTTCAAATATGTGTTTGTTCATTTTTAGCATAAAAATGATCGTGCCTTCGCACCGTTTAGCTTTTAAGTGTACATTTTGTAAGATGAAGTGTCTATTAATAATATTTCGTGTGTCAATGACTACATGCATGTTACAAATACAAACACAACCTGTCTAACTCAAGTCCCTGAAAAGGAAGTTGATCACGAAGTTACGTGTTGTCTGATCGGTGTTACCATCTTTTGCAATGCAATTTTTCAGTCAACGACGAAGAGCACATCTACTTTAACTGAAGGATGTACATAGCAATCAAGTCCATTATCTTTCAGATTACCCAAGAGCAATTCATTCGCGAGATTTTAAACTTGGTCGAAAATATGACTGATGCAGATTTCAAATCGAACGTCAGTTAGGAATACATGTTTCCTCTGGCTCACAATTTCTTTAGATTTTCACTTGAAGCCTTGCTTTCGTTCTAAAGACCCAGAAAAATTTATTCAGAACAAAAAATTGAATTGCTACATCGAGATTTAGTGATTGGAGATATTCATTTGTTAAAACAAACCAAACGTTAACATCTCAAGTATATTATGAACTGAAAAAAGTTCGTGAATCTTCAATTGAAGAAATATGCTATAGACAACATTTTTTCGATGATTTTTCGCACGTTGTTTCTTTTATTATCAGACATTCACGTTTTCGACGAACTTTTACATGAATTATGGAATACTCAATAGATCTAGAACGTTGTGTTTATGTTTCAAAGAATGCAAGTCATAATTTCTGCGGATAATTGTTTTTCAATTCGCTAAGATTTGCTTGCAGGTGACAGGTTGATGCAAGAACGCACCATTTCTACCTGTTTGCTGATAAGACGCACAAGAAAAGGGTAAATACAAGACATGTTATCAGATCGGTACTAAGAACAGATAGAGAGAGTGAGAGCTTGTGCCGAGACAAATGAAAAACCCTACCCCTTGAGGGTATTTTAAGTTCATTTACTTTAGGCTGCAAAAGCACAATAGAAAATATCTGTGCATTCAGACACATGTCATGCAGCGTTCGAAAGACAGTTTAACGGCTCGTTCGATACCTACTAGTTGATTGGTGCGAAGGGTGAACTTGATGATAGTTTCTCTTTCTATCTGAGAAAAGTTGACAATACTGAACCTGTTTTTCGTTTTTATTGATCATGTAATAACAAAAATAATGATATATCACGATTCAGATTGTGCTGCAGCGTTGTGCTATCTACTTTTCAGCTGAATATAGTTAAGTGTAAGTAAACATTGTATTCTTGTGCAGCAATAGCAAAGTAAGTACCCACATGCATATGCATATATTAACCGCGCGGCATGCGTACAAGCTAGTGGAATTTTTGCACTTCCTTTTATCTACGTTCACGTAAATTACATATCACACAGTCAGACATACCAGTGCACATACAGAAGAAGGTATTTTTTTAAACGTTTTGTCTCCAATGTATTTCCAAATTTAGATTAGTTCCACTTTTGGAATGAAGTATGATGTAGACTATTTAATTAATTAATGCACTTTATATTCAATCTTATCAATCAGTGGAAAGTAGGTGTTAATAAATCTTGTTGCTCAGTTCACCTTGCCGCAAAAATCATAGACACTTTCTTCTTTTTCATTTTTAACATATTTGAAAATTGTTTCATGATTCAGTGATACTATTTCGAAGACTACCGGGCAATAAAGTTTACACTGATAATGCATCACACATGCCAAGCATACAAATGTATTTTAATAGCTACTTAATCGTAATTATAACACGACGCCTTTTCCTTTTCAGCATGAGTGTGGCGAGACAACAACCATCTCGATAACAATAATCACGGCGGTAATCGAATAAAAATATTTTTGCTCATCTTATCCGTGGTCGACTGTTAAACGCATTTGCCGTGTACAGTACACTCTTTTGTGTTATCAGATTTTTAGATTTGCTGTTCGTTTGAAACATGTCAGCGTACGTGTCCCTTCATTTGTGCAGCTCTGTTTGATCATGAAATCAAGTAAACAAAAAGGAAGCAATGGATAGTAATTAGTAGTCATTTGCTCTTACGATCGGACATTCGTATACGGCATTCTTGTTCTGATCGGAACAAGAACACGAATATGCAAGACAAAATTCTTGCCCTTAGTTATGAAGGGATTATTTAATTATTTCCAACTTTCCTCGTACCATATGCTAGTTTTGTATGCTCACTAAACGCTCAAATGCGGTGCACTAGCACCAGCATTGCACGATGCATTTGCATCTCTGCGTTTAAGAGATTAAATCAAACCGTGTGTTACGAGTTTTGAATGTGCATGCAAGCTTAAAAAAAGACGGAATTTAGAAGAAAAAACTCGTCAACTGTTAGGGTTCTGTACTATCTTGATAAAGTGATGATTTATTATGCATTATTGTTGATTGTGAGTAAATGTGCACCAAGATTTTGACAAATCACTTTTTCATATTTAGTGAGAGTTGGGTATAAATGATTATGTGGTGATACACTATTTTAATGTACTGTGGTCTGCAAAATATTAAGATAGGTCACAAATTATTAATTCCTTGATTTTATACGTATGAGAGCTCTTTCCCACAGCTTTAACTGCCTATTAACATTTAATGTTTGTCCCTTCCACACTCACTATTTCCAAGCTTAAGTCGATAATCAATCTTTAGCCGGTGGGTTAGAATCCTAACATTGACAATTGAATGAATAAAAAACTTGCTGTGTCAAAAAATATCACACAAAAACCAAAAGCATATTTCTTTAACGTATGGACGTAGATTAATTTATTTTGGGTAATAATCCATAAAAATTATCGTTTATACATATTTGCGTACAATGAGTACACAACTTTCATCTTTACACCCTACAGGTTTACTTTTTACACCCGACACACTAGCGTGATTGTAGAGTGTAAGAAGATGATATGCATGTGGCTCTTATGTCATTTATAGAATTTTATCACCTGACAGGTGAATCGTTTGATGTACGAATTTTTCGATGATTATTCGCAATCACAAGAGCAACGGACAGTATTTAAATGGCATTTTAGTGTCGTAGTCGCCCCAAAAAAACAGTTTTGGTGAAGCTTTTCAAACTAGGAAACGGAAAGTACCATTTTACTTTTGGCTTCACACCTAATGTGCATGCATCATTAAAAGCGGTTTAGTGAAGATTTCTTCTTAACTGCTGACAAATTTTTTCCCAGCAACAAGAAAATGTCATAGCTGGCTTAATTTTCATAGTTTTTACAGAATTTACCAAAAGTAATGCAACAAAAAAATATAGTCACAAAGGTACAAAAGGGTCTTTGCCCAACGACAGGAACCTTTGTTCGGCGAAAATGAACCCTGGAAATGAAAATAAATAATATTTATATGCAGGTTCGGTGCTGGGTGTTAATTTTAAAGGTATCAAAAACAATCTGATGTCTTTTTCAATGATTTCAGTCACAACGATAAAAAAGAAAAAAGTTGCTGTAATTGTAATAGCCGTGTACTCCATTTTCGTTTACGGCGGAAACCTGTAGCGCCGCCGTTAAGCATTTACTAGTATAGTAGTATACTAGTTAGTATTAGACGACGGCCGTGCGGGTGTCCGGCGAAAACGAAAAAGGAATCGTTGCAAACTCGAAGCATGCCATGCTACGTAAATTGGGAGATCTTTTCCAACTTTCGTCAAATGTCGAATGTCCAGCAATCAAACCCGCCTGGCTTTGACAATAAAGTTAATGCACATTCTCAATGTTCCCCTTACATGGGCAAGATTTAGGTAAGAACAAAATGATATCTCTCCATCTCATGTCAAACGTCATATGTCCAGAGCGTTTGGTTCATGATAACTTCTGTAAGTAAATGACGTTAAGGCCCACAAATTGAACATTAAGTAAGCTATGTCCATGCGTTCGTAATTTCATGCCTCCACATTTCCCGGTACTGAGATTTCGGGAACAAGAACGGACAAACAGACAGAAGTAGCCATCTTTCAGGTTGGTTTCTATTTATTAAGGTTGGTGTAGCCCGTGGCTTTGCTAACGAGATGACATGAAATAAGGCTTCTTTATTATTAGTAGAACATGCATGACGAATGGTTTGACTGTCCCAACAGAATAGAAAATATCTGACAACGCGATTATTGATATTTTTCTTTTTAAAATATTGAAAGTGCATGTACGGACGTGTTGTCGTTATGTAACGTTTCATTATCCATCCAACTTCGTTATTACTTACTTAATTACGATGTTGTTTAAGCTTTGAAATCGCAAAAATAATTTCATTTCATTCGATTCGAGCATGTGTGTTTATTAACTTTCATACCCTAAGTGTAGTGTCATTTTTCCTGTCGTGAGTCTAATTTCCACCTCTGTTTACTCGTACCTGTACCTCTTCTACTTGTAATGAAATTACTTATGCAAATATGCTTTGACACAACTGCATGGTCAAAACGAGTCTGAATCACTTCCGTTCTGTCATCCTCTTTGCTCAACGCTATAAATGAATTCTTTACGATGCAACTTTTCCACAACAACATACACGTACACACGATTACGTGCGTGCCTTGTTCGTGTTGCTTTATGAGTCTAGAAAATATCTAGCTAATTTAAAGTAAATTTCTAGTAAATCTAATTTTGATTCCGATGCAGCAGACACCCTCATCGTTGTTAGTTGTGTGGATGGTATAAAAATGTTAGCAAACCACTGACGCAATTGGCAGGCCATTTTTCTGCCAGAGAATTTCATAGTATTATCATTGGCCAGTACCCTGAAGACAAGTGATATTTATTTACTTCCTACGCCGAAGTGAGCATTCAACTGCATAATGAAGGATATGCACAAAATAAGCATTCACCCTACTATCGAGTCTATCTTAAAAAGTTAAGGAAACTCTTATTTCAGATTTCAGGACGCGAGAAATTTTTATCCGGCAAAGCGTCACAAGTCACTGCCAAGTAGTATTTTGGAGCTAAAATGGCTTCAAAGCAAGTTTAGCCCACTTCAAAATAGGTTTTAGTAGTCCTTGAAAATAAACCTTTTGCAATTGTATTAATAAACTATTCTATGGTAGTACATTTTCCCGTTTCCGTAGTCAGAATACATAGTTTGCACTACATCCATCCATTTGCCAAGTTTTTTGCTCGCTACATTTGCATTTTTGGCAGTGGTAGATATGATTTGGTTTCTCTTTGGAAAATATGATTAAATACGAAATAAAGAGTGCTAACTACGAGTTCTTCCATGTCACAAGTTGTTTTCATGCTCTCTTCCTTCCTTATCGTAATCAAGTCGTGTGCTCGTAATGATTGTAAATTTTAGTGGCTCTTTCAAATAAATGTAAAAATCATAACTTGCAGCATTGTATTTTCTGGCTTTATTGTATCATTTATTGTACGCAACTTGCAAAAAAGGCATCATATTATTTCCTTTTACGTTTTAACAAAGACAACTACAAACAACACCTTAAACAATATTCTGGTTATTGGTAAAGTATCAAACGCTGCTTTATAAGATCGTAAGGGGTATCTGTCTGTCTGTCTGTTATCGCCAGAACTCGGACCTCCAATGGCGTACAGACCTGAGACTCAGTACATATTACCAACAGACAATTATACTGCTTGTTTTAAGTTTCAACGATTTTAGAGGAAATTTGACTTGATTTATTAAGATTATAAAAATTATACTGTTTGTCACAAAGTTTGGTCCATTTTCGTCAACTGTGATCAAAGTTGCTTACTATTAGTAACAAGTTTCAAGTCACAATATACGAAAATCACAATCAACAAAAAATGAAGTGCTCCATGTTGAACAAACCAGGCGCTCCATTTTGCACAGACGCATGGTGCTTTTGCTACTTTGCAAATGTGTTCAATCACACTGTTTTTTTCATTTAATTTCTCACATGCAGTAATTGGATGTTAATGCCTACCGTCGCCGTTCATTCATTTTTATTCATTTGTTCGTTCATGGTTCATTCGCTACATGTAACTCCCCGAGTAATTATGTTAACAATACTTAAGTAATACACAAATTGTCCCGGCTGTAGAAGACAGCTTTGAATTTAAAAACAGGTTGACAATAGCACATCTTCCCCATAGAGTGGGAGGGAATTATGCGTATTAATTATTTGAAAAAAGTCTAAGGTTCATGTAAGGTAATTGTGATTTTGTTTATTGGCTACGAGGGGCTTTTAGAATGGCTGGGAAAAGTGTTAAGCTTCGATAAAATGTTTATTGTTTGAAATCCTTCTGCCAATTTATAGAGAGTCGTTTTGTTAATCAAAATCAATATACAACAATGGTCAATACCTCACAGTAAAATCATGCGCGGAATAATAATGTAAATATGATTGCACCAATCAGGTTGGGAGAGAATGTATGGCCGGCTGGCATTCCTGAGAAAATGAAAAAAGAGGAAGGAAGGAAGGAAGTGAAAAATAAGTAAACCAACAAGTCAAACGAAAACGGATGAAGCAAAATGTATGAATGAATGAACGAAAATTTTAAACGCTGCTGCATATCCCTCTCTATGAAATTGTAAACATGAAACTTGACCAAACGAGTGCACAGCTGCCTACCTACATGATAGAACTCTTGGTTATAATGTAAAAATATAAAATGGCTTGTGGTACTGGCTGAGCAACTTTAAAAACATATTTTTCAGTTGTTGTAATAATATGAAGTTGACGAAAGTGAGTGTTTTTTTTCTTCTTTTAAACAACCGGTAGTACAGCATGCTGAACAGACGACGTTTCATTTCTGTGCAAAAAGTTTCTTGCCCAGACAGACAGGAAAAGCTATAGAAACATGCAGACAATCATCTTTTGAGAGGAAACGGTCCACTCCTTCAAATCGCCCTGTGCGATCTCTATTTTTCTAATTTTGGCAATTTATTGTGTATTATCTATTTTATTATTTTTTACTGATTCACTTGTTTTTTTCAAGGATGGGTTTCGGCATCTACGCCACTCCGTACATGGGAATCGAACAGGTTACAAAATGAGAAAAGAGTTGCAAATTTTTGTGAAAAACGTAAGTAGTCGAAATGATTATCAAACAGCAGTTATGAGTTTACTGCAAAGAATGAATGTGTCCATCTATTATCATAATGTGATGAGTTTACACTACTCGCAGTATGAATGTATAGAAGAGGTAAAGAACAGCACTGCCAGAGATAAAAATAAGGATGCAAGTCAAAGAGGATACTTTCAGAATAGAAAGATGGGCTTATTGGTTGTAAAGTAAGTTATGACCTTATACAGAGGTCATTGATTGCTTTTCTTTGTTACGATTAAATAAGCATGGGATGCTATCGAAGCAGTCGCGGAGTAAATTGCTCGAATAATTTGGAATCAATGTGTGCCTCATCACTTATTACAGTAGTTTTGAACCCCTCTTTTGCCACGTCTTCTTCTTATCATCGATCCACTATTAAACATCAGTAGTTGGTTTCCTAATCGTTCTTTTCATGGCTCTAATGGCATAACTAACATTCACGGCACATCCTTCCTGTTTAACTTCAAGTACAAGGTGCGAATTACAAGTATTATTTACTACTGCATGTAGTTGTCTCTAAAAGCTGATTTAACGTGGTTAAAATTCTGACATACAAATTCATGTTTAAATTGCAGGGCCATTCGCTAGAAACTGATAGCTCTTTTCTTACTAATGGCAACCTGCAACCTGTAGCTAACACCGAAATTCCTTTAAAATATTATTGCATCAAATACTAACTTGCATTTAAGTCTGCAACTTGTATGTAAATGCCAAGGAATGTTGGGCGATGAATTTGACATTTTATGAGAGCATTTTAACTTACTTTTGAATGGCCACTTGTGTTTTGCGACAAAAAATTGTTTTCCAATAGCGTAGTGAAATGACAAACTTCCAAATTCTCTTCCTAAAAGAGCATGGAAACAAAGTTTCGTAGATTCAAGATCTTTCATCGATTTGCAGTTCATCATCATCTGTACATGTCTATGTTGTAGCTGTCGTGACAGAAAATGACGGAATTCGCTTTCGAACAATTAAACAACATCTTTTTATCATTCATTCATCACCATCCACTTGCGAAAAGGAAGCGTGTCAGGTTTTAGGTACTCAAGTGTATAGAAGACCCAGCACATGAGATGAAAACAAAGAAGAAAACATCACGTGGGTTGTCCCGCATTACATCCCATCAACAATCATCAAATGTTCGGAAGCTTGTAAGTGCAGCCCTCGCAATATTCCGTTTCAAGAACCCAGGTGTGCCAGACATGTTTGGGTATAGCTGCCATTACTCATTTATTAACTTACTTGCACACGTTAGTGGACAGGTGTGGCTTCGATATTTATCTATTTATTTAGAAAAGATAATATTCTACTATATATATGATGTGCGATATGTCAAAAGAATAAAAACTATAACAAAAGTTTTCTCGTAGACTGAATTAAGAAGCAGCAGAACTAATGTCATCGAACTAATAATTGTACCTCTCTTGTTTTCGATTGTTGAAAGACAGCACTCCTTATCGTTCGGTTAAGCATTAATTATTCGTATTATCATGAACGCTTAACGCGATCGAGACGAAAAGACTCAAATACATTGTACATTGTGTGAACTTCCTCACAATACACAAATGCACTCCCTACTTGCGAGAAACTTTTTTTTCTTACAGTGCTGATGGGATTTACATGACAGTTAATGAAGGCAGTAGTCAAGAAAGAAAGCGTTTTTATTTTAAGTCTCCGTGAATCAAGTGTGAGAAAACTTTATCAAGTTTTTCCTCTTCCGTTTCATTTCCCTTTCGTTGGCGTATGTAATTTTGTAGCTACTGTAAGTAACCGCAATGTCTGCAAGTTATCTTTTTAACTAGTAATGATTTTGATCTGTTGTGACATATACTATATACTGCTTGTCAGGCTTTATTGCAGCGATGCTCACTGTGTCAGTGAGGTTGATGTTTTGGGATAAAATCGAATTATGCAAGCTATTTGAAGGTTACCTACTTAAAAATGACGGAACGAAATAATTCTTAATTTTGTATTTCTAAATATTTATTCACTTGTCAGTAGCAGTATGAAAACAAACTACGACTGCGCGAATATAATAACTTAATCATTCTCTGAGGTGGCCGACCGTCTGCGTTTTACTGACTCTGCTCATGTCAAGCGACTGAACGTTAATCTTAGCCGATATGGACACTGATAGGTTACAGTATACGAAATAGAAAGTTTTGTGCCTGAATAATCAGCGGCTAATCTCTTAATTATCTAAACTGCTCGTTGATAGAATGTCATACATTTAGCTACTTTGACTGAAACAGCTCACATAAAGTATAGTCCAAATATGAGGGAGTTCAACTTAGGTAGTCAATTAGATGGCTTTTATCAATTATTACCGGAGCGTCTTCGTTTCGAAAGGCAATTCATGCGGAGTAGATTTTCAAGATTACAAAATACTTGTACCATAATTAGACCCTTTATGTGGATGTATCAAGCGTCACAAGAAGTATTTAGCGATTCTATGGACGAATAACAATTCCTAGTTCTGGTTGAACCCAATCCTTGAAATAATGTATTGTGCATACGTGTCAAAACAGAAGTATTTTGTCACAGCCAGATCCTAAGGTAGGATCAATAAGCGCACGTATATTTGCTGAGCATGATGGAATAGAATAGAATAAACATAGCCGAAATTATGTGAGAAGAAGCTCATCTTTCATTCATGTAAAATCTTTAATTTATGTACATTGTTGGGCAAGTTGCGCAAGGTTTTTGCTGGATGGGAAAGGTTTGCTGCAAGCAAAGGCAATCAGTGTATTATTCCATACTAATTATGAACACAACATTAAGCACTCGGACAAACAACACCTTTTCATTAACTAACGGTGTGTGGCAATCGGATCTGCACAACAATCCTTTATTATGATTTAACGGCGAGAAGAGTTGCAGTATGAACGTGATAATCTGTAAAACTCTAGTATAAAAGATGACGGTTTAAACTGTTGGTCATAACGTCTTAGTCTTTAACATAAGTTTCAAATTTGTCTTTGCCCTTATCTATACGCACCTATTTTTTGAATGGTAGAAAATAAGACAATGTCCGTTGCACAAGTAAGTTTGTTCGAAGTTTTAAATGAAATGACCAGGAACTGTTATGACTGTCGTCATAATGATTAACTTCTGTAAAAAAACTCTCACCTTTCCCACACCTACATTATTATTTGGAAGCTGTTCCGAGATGCTTAATCACAAACACTATTTCGTTTGCAAGGCGGCCGTGTTTGAAAGCAAACAGAAAAAAAGAAAGGGGACATCGTTTGTCTTGTAAGATACAAACTACACACGAATATTATTCATCAATTCGCACTAAACGTCTGAAATTTGTACTTCTTCATAAGGATTTTCGAGCTGCAGTCAAAAGTGTTTGAATGGCTACTTTCATCTTTTAATGATTAGTAAATAGTGTGCATGGGTCACCAAACTAAAGCTTAGCCAACGGAATACCCAATCACGCATTCCAATATCTGTTTAATTGCATATTATGTGTAAAAGTTTAATGTGATGTTGCGCAAATCCTATTCCGTGATTTATAAAGTTTATGGCATGTTTATCTTTTATCAGTCTAAACTGCTGGTTGGGAACGGTCACAGATTTTGCTTACAAAGTTACCTGTCGGACAAATGCACCGCGTTTTAGCGGATGCTGCGAAATCCTTGGCAAGCTTTAAATAATGTGAAAGAATATTGAAAAGGTGTTGTACCATCGCCAATAGAGAGCTTTCAATGCAAACACGGATTTATGAATTGCTGGCCTGAGCTCACAGATCTAAGGTTTATATTATTGAAAGTTTATGTTTACTATGTGCGTGCGGCAAGACGTGAAAAAAATAGTACGTTTTAAAAGTTAGAATCGCAGGTATTTAGTCTGCGACAACGACTACAATCTACACAGCAAAGAGTTTTTAAAATGCTCCTTAAAGTGAATAATTGTCTTTATTAAGAACCGGACAAAAAGTTTCTGTGCATTTAAACGCTGACTTGGGTTAGCAGGAATGACTTGAAGGAAGAAAGCATATTTTTGCACAGCTCCATTTTTTGTGAAAAGCAGATAATCATCAAGGATTTAGTGCCCTATTTGTGGTGGGAGAGTGAGGTAAGCAGAAGCTCATTAATTTTCTTTTCGGCTTTTGTCTTTGAGTCTATTGAAGGCTTCACGAGGGCGCTGGTACTTATAATCGACAATTTTTCTCCGACGAGTTTTATTCTGTAAGAGTCTATTGTTCCTTGACAAAACATTAACTGCTGGTTAGACTTTAACGTTTCTCTTTCAGCCGCAAGCACGATGAGTATTCTTATATGAGTACCGACTTTCGGCGGATTTTCAAACGAAACACTGAGTGAAGACTCATCAACTGAACCTGTTGGGGATAAAAATTTTGTTTGGCGAACGAAATGGTTTTCAATTTAAGTCACTTCTCATGAATATGTGTGTTCCTCCTACATATAATATTAAAATTACTAAATTATTAAATTACATGTTCTAATCTATACCTATGTCTATCAGTGATTCGAAATAATCGGAAATGTTAACTATATAATTGCAAACGTTGCATTTCCTAGGTTGTCAGGGGTCTGAAAGTATAAATGTGCATGGTGGTAGGTATGCCTCATGAATTGTTCAAGAAAAGGGAAAACTCTAATAGTAGCACGCGCCCAAAAGCAGCTTTGTGAATGTAACGTAAAAGTCATTTATGAAATAGAACGAGAAAGTGTTTGACTTTCATTTGCTCAAAAAATGAAACTGCCCATCCATACCTTAAACATAAATCTATTCTGTCAAACAAAACAAAAAAAAACCTTTACTGATCAGATAGATCTGCTAGGCATTCCATTCCCTTGAAACAGAATGATACAAGTTGATTTACAAGCTAAATATTATATGTTTTTCAAAACTTCTCGTGACTACTTTTTCTGCACACATCATTACCTTTTCTCTCCTGTGGGCGATTTTTTTCATTGTATACATTATCATTATCACGATTTGCTTGACATTATGTTTGCTTTTTTGTTTCAAGTCCTTTAACAGTTAAAAAATACTATACTGTCGGGCAGATCTTCAGTCGTTTCATGCAATGGTGTCATCTTTTGTAAGTGTGCACATTTACGGTGTTACGCTGTGCTAGAAGTAGCCTCCAGAAAAACAGCTCTTTTGTTGCCTTCTTTGACAACTGATGAGGGCTGTGACAAAGATGTGCAAAATTAAGTTTCTTTCTTTGTAACGAATTCAAATTGTACAATGAGCGGCAACTCATCAATTAAATTTCGAAACTATCCGGCGTAGAAAATCAAATACGCGATTTACCTGCGGCGAGTAAAATTTCATTCTGTAAGGGCACACATGTTTAGCCGTTTGATGCGTACAGGAGGGGATCCTAATGAGCCAGCTTCACTTTGCCTATTAAAGGGCTTTTTAAACTTAATATAGTGTGACATAGTTTCTTAGCAGCACATAGGTTTTTTCCTATTATCTCATTATAGCCTCATGCTGAGACACGACTCTGTAAAATAGCTTGACAAAAAACAAAAGAAGCATTTCTTATGCGTACACGGCCATCGTTTTTGCATACAAATCCCTCCTTTTAATCATCGTATATCACTCACGTATATTCGCTTTGTTTTATTTATGAAGCATAGCATTATAAATTGAAAAATTCGAAATAAATCATGTTCAAGCGTTTTAATGTGATTAATGTCATTAGGCACGCTGCAAAAAGAATTACTCCTAAAAAGTGTCATGAACACATGAAAGCTATGTATGAAGTTTAATAGGGGCATAGAGACATGTTCATTGGGTTTAATCCCTAAATGGGAAAGCGTTTTTTCAATATGGCGTTAATTATTAATTGAAATTTTAAAATAATTTTGCGGCTCTTTGAAATTGCAAATTGGACAAAACGTGTCGGTCGGTCAACAGCTTAAACAGTAGATTTTCAATTCGAAATAATTCGAAAACTCCTTGTTCTAGCGACCTTACAGAATACTGGTTGAGAACAATGGCTTTTGTACTTTTGTTAATTGAATGAGTTGATAGACTAGCGTAAGGTCTGCTGTTTTTTCTCTGAACGAGCTCCAAAATTAGAAAACAAGGACTTATAACGCGAAGAAACTGGACAGCATGGTAATGTTTGTCGAAGATGGCTGACGAATATTCGTAATGTTTAGAAATCGAGGAAAATGTCAAAACAATGAAAATATAGGGCGTCATCTAAAATACCCAAAGTGAAGATAATAGGTGGGAAATTTCATCCGGCGTGTATAAATCAAGAACATCTTCTGCACATTAGACTTGCTTTTACAAAATCTATAATAAATGTTTCTGGTTGTACATTTGGTACAAGGTGTAATGCATGTATAGGGTATAAAAAAATGTGCTTATAGGTGGTTTAGTGCCATTATTCGCAACGGTGATAACTGTATCGAATGGATAAAAATAAATTACTTTAGAAATAAAAGCTATTAAGCTACAGTTATAATTAAGGAGCTGAAGGCAAATCACAAAAATTGAAAACGCCATAATGAGAGCTTTCCAATGATATATCATTCCCATATTCATGCAAAAGTAAGAAAGTTGAACGGTGAACCCGGCCTTTAGGTTTGACAAATAGGACTTAGGAGAGTTCGTGAATCTATTACCAGACCAAGTTTTGTAAAAATTAATCAAGGTGTATGGTGTGTAAAGCATCGACAGACGGACAGACAAAAAAGCTCGATGGCTTGCTAAACATATTCGACTTCCTAATAATCAGAGATCATGGGAAAGTAAAAAAAGGTAAATGGTCTATCACCAATCCTTATGGCTAACTCCTGTAAATGTTAGTAATTTTGTCAGCTACAGTTAGCTTGTAAGAAAAGATTAGATCGAAAGAAAGTGAACGTGACAACTCAGGCGGCTGATGAGTACACGTTTTCTGATATTGATAACCTAACCTAACGTTGTTAACTAGATTTTTGGTGTATTTAAAAATTGATTCGTACAATTTATAAAACGATTTCAAGGAAATCGTTTCTCTTAACGAAGGTCAGGCTAAAGGCTTCCCGTTCTCACAACTTCAAAATCACACATATGCTAGCATTTTTGATTTGTGATGGGTTTGGTTGCTAGAAAATACTGTTGGTAACATCGTAGAAAAGCTGGTTGAGGCTGTTGTGTAGGCTTATTTTGACGTCTTGCTCAATGAGAAAATAAATGACCAGTTGCCGTGCATAATGGGAGATTTGTTGGCTGGCATGGATTAAAAGCAAACGAAAAAGATTGCGAACAATGCGAAGCGATTAGTATGCTACATTTTGAGTCACGAAATAAATTTCTTCTGATAAGCTTTTCTTCGAGGAAAATTTTGATTTTGAAAATAAATTAGCGAAAGGTACAACTTTTTCACATGGATGATGAGGAACATGTCGCTGGTGTTTCTTATAGCAACATCTTTTTTAAGTTTACGAGACACCTCTTCCTAAGTTAGTCCTCTCAAATGACATACATGTCGAGAAAAGTTTACTAGTTCTTTTTGCAACTAAATGTCTTCTAGCAATCTATGGGTAAATGTAACTTTGTATCATTATGCGTTCCACACGTGCTCTCGGCAAACCGATTATATGCGTTTACGAAGAAAGTGAGTGCTGTGTGTGAAGGCTCATGAAAATCTGGCAGTTGTTAAAAAATGGTGTTTCCTCTGCTGAGAAGAAATCGTTCAGTAAAATTGATGCGTTTGAAAAATTCATCATGAACGAGGCTTGGCGAACTCGATTTTTTTGGACATGTTGACTGTCATTCTTTTTTCAAGAGAATAAAATAGTGTTCTGAGACAGTTTTCGCCAACTTGGGCGTCTCTTTTGCTGTTTTGACTGTGACATGCGTTTGTCCTGCGCATAGCCTACTTAAATTCCGGTCTTGACGCTCACTTGGTCCTCGACAAGGAAGTTCACAAGACTTGGTCGATGCACAAGCTGGGCAAGAGCAAATGTATAACTTCTCAAAACTCTACCATTTTTTCATGATGTCATTTTAATAATTAAGTCATTTTTGATTTCGCTTTGTTTCCGTATTTTATGGCTCGAAATTTAAGAGCAGAAAACAAAACCTGCTGAGCAGCCTAGAAACTCTAACCTAAAAATGACAGACAAAGGAATAGTTGTTCTAACGTAAAAATCATTGTCAGGCGGTCAAGTTGTATGATTAATCCACACTATTCAAGCTTACTATTTTAAAGTTTTATCCTAGTAGTACACTTTTTGGGATTTACAGGTTGTCACTTACGAATACACAATGGTGATAGTGATAAACATAAATTATTCAAGTCACGTTAGTAGCTATATTCGTCAACTTGGAAAGGCGTTCGTTGAGCAAAGAATTTTTCACGGGTTTTGATTGATAAATCGAAAATTTAATGATTATGTATTTATGTTAATATGTTGAGCACCAAATAAGCTATTAAAGAATTGTTTGAAATCATCGTTCAAGGCTCCTCAGTATAAAATGCAGTCTTTTTGCTTGAAAATGTATGAATATTTTTTCAGGTGGTCAGATGAACTTTGGAGATATTTACTACATGCCTTAAGCTTAACATTCGCATTGGTAATGACGAGTAAATCACTGATATGAAATAATATGGTTTGTAAAGATAATCACTTTAAGAAACCGTCCGCATGAGAAATATTATATGGGACCAAAAAATCATTACCGTCTAGAAACAAAAATTGAAATTTCACTTTCCTTTTTCTAATGTATCGCTTTAATTCGCTTTCAATATCGGAGTTACATTTGTTTTTAGGGTTTAGAATGCTTACTTGAGGTAGGATGCGTCATTATCAAAGTAATTTGAACAAGTAAAAGTCACGGTAATTTTTGTGAATAAGGAATTAGAATGAAGGAATTGATAGAGAAAAACGGAAATTGAAGCTCCTTTGATTTATTCAGATGAAATTGAATAAAATGCAATGAAATTCTCTCTATAATAAATTCTTGCAACGATGTTGGCTGTAGAATAATATGGAGGAAAAAAATATTCCACCGATTCTTCTTTCTTCTGTAACATTGAATAATTATTGCCCCTTTATCCAATATCATCAATCAAGGCTGGCTGGTTCGTTCCCGATTTTTGACTGCAAGGTGGCTTTAAGATTTTCGAGTAGAGAACTTGGTTGTCATCATGTCATCTCTTGCATTTGTCTCGAGGTTTCCATGAAATTTATCCATGGATACTCATATTTTTCCCCTTTGCCTTACATTAAACTCGTCTCAAAATATCTTCTTAGAAATGGATCCGCCCATGCCTGATAGCATAGCCGAAAAAATTGTATCATTTTTTTTCTCCCACCCGATACTCCTCATGCGTTGTCCAATTTTAACCTTATTCGGACTAAAGAATCAGAGATAACGCGGATATTGTATGCTACCTTCTCATGTGCATATCAATCAGATGAAAAAGCTGCTTGTATAGAATAGCTAAGTGCAATAAAAAGACGCAAATTGCAACTTTTTTGCAAGCCTGTCCGTTAAAAATGCAAATTCCAAATATACTTACGCCATAAACGTTCAAAAGGCTAAAGTGTTGGACGAAGTGCAGTTCCACAAGGTGAGCAACATTTTCAGAAATAGAATATCCAAGGTACTTGATGCTTTCCGATGCGACAGAGGTTGTGCAAAGGATGATGTTACAACTAAACCAAAAGACTCATTACCATATAACATGTGATACTACCGAAGGCATGACCAAAACAAAGAACTTCGCCTTGCAGCATTCAACTTTTTTTTGCTGGAAACTATAGGGTGACAATTGGATCTTCCTACCAACACAAACATCTGGAGATTATTTTGGAAATTGCAGAACAGCATCTACAAAAACTTATGCAAATGATTACCACTCCAATCATGTTGAAACATTTTTAGTTACTTGAACTGAAACTTCAAACTGCATCGCTAAAATATCAACCTGGAGCCGACAACAAAATTAATTCATCATCTGCTGTTGGTGATAAATTTTTATGCATTTTAATAGCATGTTTTTCAAGTTCATCCATTTGGACATCTCAGTGTGCCCCGATGTAATCTTGTAGGTGAAGCCTCTAAGGATGATCATTTGTGGCATATCACAAGATATGTTATACATGTATCGAAACTGAAGATTTCGCAGCGATTCAGTTTCAATCGTCCACTTACACTTTCATATAAAAACGAACAGTGAACAGTACTTATAGAACACGGTGAAGTGTGTATTTACTTTCACGTTAAAAAGGGTTTTTCGTTGATCTGGGGCCTTTGTTGGCTAGCGACGTGCCGTAGCACCGACTTGGTAGAAACGTTAGCCAAGCTGAATTATTGTGTGTGTAGCATTTGGCAGGCTATCACCATCATAAAGAAAGTCACAAACATTCCAATGCTACCTAACAAGCATAGATTTGGGTAGTGCTGCGTAATACGTACGTGCTCGCCATGATAAAACCAAGTCCGTCGAAAGTACAATTTCTATGGTCCTACTGACACAGTGAAGGATGAATGAGACTTGACTGGTGTGTAACTTGTGTTTAATAGAACAACTTGCATTTTAAAAGGCGACGAAAGAAGCGATGTTCTTTTAAAATCTACTAGGAATATGATCGTACATAGCGATAACGTTCTAAAGCGTATTTTAGTTGCGTCTTACATTAAAAAAGGATGTGACAATGTCCAAATATTTTAGTCGAAAGTAGTATTTAAGTTTAAAATCCTTCGATCACATCTTAACGGAAATAAACTTTGGTTCGATAAAAATAATCTGGGAGATGTATATACTTGAAAGCATTGTTTTTACAAGTGTAAAATCGACGTTCCCTTCTGGTCATTTGGTCATATCAGTAGTTGGGTATCGTATTCACAGCTTTTTTATACATTGTCAACAGCTAAAAACACAAAATAAGAGAACCATAAAAGTTGTCTCTTGTGTATATGTATTATATATGCTCCTGTGTTTTGTATCAGTATAATAGTCCGACAGGCTATATATTTGTTGTGGGTGCTTGTTTTCACATTATGTTAGGCTAACAAACTATTCAAGTGTACTTTTTTTGTATGTTCATTTTGATTCAAACGAACAAAACAGGATAATTTTTGTTGTAAAACGAGAAGAGACACAGAGAGGTGAGAGGTGCTTTCACGAAAAAAAACATGTATGTAAGCTATATACTATATGTGTGGGGATCGATTCGCAAACCATTCATTTATTTTTTAGACAGACCTGCAAAGAAACCTGGGTAAGACATGTGGTTTTCGTACGAACATAGTTAAAGTGGACTCTGTACGTGAATCACCATAGAAAACAATCACTCTCTCATTTTAATGGTAATAAGGAAGGTGGGAAGGAAAAAATGAAGTAAAAACCATCTTCATCATAGTTTTGCTTCAAAACAGAAATGCTCATGCAAATGATCATTTATCATGAATATTATGCACTTTAGGTGGTATTTCATGGGTGCCTTCGGATCCATCTTGTAGCACGGTAGAAGAGAGAGAGATGGGCGCGAGATCCCTTTGCGCACATCTTTCATCTTTTTCGAAA